>JAANSN010000040.1:0-117947 GCA_036850665.1 Dicranocentrus wangi | reverse complement strand
TGGTTGGCATTTTTAACAGTTTTTTTTTGCAATGCAGACAATAAATGTGTAAGTGGGATCAGGACGACGACGAGGGTATTGCAAAGTAGTATTGCAAAAGTATCAGTTTTTTCTCTTGTTGCAGAAATGGCATTCTGAATTCTGAATTTTGCAAAGTTGAAAGTCTCGTCATAAGTATTTGTAAATGAAGTTCAACAATTCCTCCGCATTCCTTGGTCTACCAGTATTTCATTTCTCATTTAACACTTTCAACTTTGTTTTTGTTTGGACACTGTTCGAAAGTTCTAAAAGATGAAATGCGATGCGATGTGAAATTGATAGGTTGATATCATGTTGTTGGGATTGGGAAGCAGCACACATTGCAGATTTAAGAATTTATTATTTATATGCAAAAATATTGACGAATTCTTCAAAAAAGTGATCTTTCCAGCTTCTAAAAATTCCGGGTTTAGTCATATTATTAGAATATAATTTTACCACAAAGAACAATAAAATATATGTCTTGCGGGTGACTAATCCCACGCTGGTTTATCATCGCGATGAAATTATTTGCTAGCTTCGTGTCCTACCACCACCGTAGTATTTTAAGACAAGTTTTATTGGCTCGTCATACGACTTTCAGTCAAACTGTCTGTCGTCTGTGTATTGATGAACCCATCAATTTTTGAAGTATGGATTGTTGTCTTGATATCAAAGTTGATGAAAGTGGCAAACAGTGTAATAAAACAAGGGAGATTAGGCATAATAAACCGTATGATTAACGGCAAAAATAGCGAATCCGCCAGAAAACTCATCTCACCGCAAACTATTAAAAAAATGTTGTCGTTTTGCAAATATGCAGTATGATTAATAATGTTCAATGTTGTCGTGTTTTTATTTCAGGAGTGAAGGACGCAGACGGTCATACATGAGCAAAAAGAACTTCACCACTGTCAAGTTCAGTTTAAATTTTAATTAAAAGTGATATTGAGGAGTTTAGTTAAGTTATAAAAAAAGACTATGGCTGACGCCGAAGCAACCCCAGTGGAGCCTCCAACAGAGGCGTTTTTGGAGATTCTCGGCATTGCTTTTGGCCTAAGTGATGTCATTCTTTTGGCTGTCCTCGGGGCTGGAGCCTTGTGGTACTTTGTACTTCGAAAGGACAACAATCGCAACGATGCCATTGCCAACTTCCAGTCTTACACTATCCAGTAAGTCACAATACTTTTTATACTTTTTGTCTGCTGTTTTGCTAAATAAGCCTACGATAGCTTTGGCTAGAACTCACAAAACCATTGCATTGTATTAATCATTATGAAAGCTTCAAGGGCTGCTGCTGTCAAGGTGGCATCAATGCATTGATATCTTTCAAAATTATTTTTTTGAATATCATCTATCCATATTATATATGATTTTGACGTGCCTGTCGAATTACAAATGATTGACTTGCGCACCTCACTCCCAGAATTCCCCCTGCACGCGTATGTATCTACGTAAGTAAAACTGGGATTTGTAATGTAAATTAGAAACATTTTCTCATGTCCCATGAACCAAAGTAGGTAGTAATAGTAAGCTCAACCAAACAAAACCAGCCACCTTCATAAATAAATTGTTGAAACGCTGGTGTGTCCGCACAGGTAAATAGGATATATGTTAACATATATATATATTATTTTGACACGTATTCTTCCATTACATTCTTCCTCTATCGTACGAAAGGTGTACAGGCTCAACCTTTGCTTACGTAATAACGTCATGATTTTTTGTCTAGATAAAACAACGTCTTCCTCTTGGGTATCATTTTTATAAAAAGTGAAGCTAAGTAGCTAGGGAGCCCAGTACACAAATAAAATGAAAATGCACGGTTTTTACAATAAAAGTCATTGCACATGTGGAAACTGGAAAGGTGGAATAAGGTGGAGATAATAATATATGAGGTCGAGACTGGCTATCGAACAAGCATATTATAATTACACCACACGGTTTCCTGACTACTGTGACTTTTTTTTGCATCACTTTCAATCAGACGCGTAGAAAGTTTTTTTTTGTCTTGTTTGTGATGAGTCACAAAATATGAGGGAAATGTTGGGTTTTAGAGATATTGAATTGCAAAAATGTGGTCATTCTCTACACAATACGTACGCGAAATACCCGAATTTTTTTTCGCACGCAAAATCTCTTGAATCTTGCAAGTTTTACAATGTTTCCATTAAATGGATTCTTCGTTTTATAGCATCGTGTCATAATAATATCCTTTTAGCTGCTGAGCAACGTACAAAAATTTACGCCATGAACATGAAACTGATCGTGAGTTGCTGCATACACTCTCCATCAGATTTGATGGTTTGCCATTTAGGCACTCCCGAAACTAAAGGATTTAATTGACAGAGGTTACGTTCGCATGGGGAGATCGGGTCGGCCACTCATATTTCCACTCATCTGCGACAGTTATCGTGCATGAGACATTACATCACATGATGATTCCTCTTGTTCCCCATATCGCTCTCCTTATCGGTGACTCTCTATTCCTTCCACTTGCATTCCTTTTTATAACACTGCTGCTCTGCCTTTAGCAGTTCAGCTCACATCAGTAATGAATGAAATAAATAAATCTGGACGATATGGAAATTGAGATATTATATATATGTAGTTCCTTACGTATTTATGTCGGACACACATTCCACCACCATGATTGCGCTAATCACTGAAAGTAACAGTAATGGTTGCATTGCATGATGAGGATGATGCACATGAGTCGTGTCTCGTGTGACACATGGTTTTCTTTGACAGATTACCTAGTTTTCATTCAAGGAATGGAGAACCCGTAGAAAGGAAAGCATATAAAATCGGTGTCATCCCGGCATGTTTTTGTGTAGAGGTCAGTTTGAAATATGTTTGACAAATTACGGTAGAATGAGAATACCTAAAAGAAGAATAAGTACCTAAAAGGTTTCCATTCCCTTCTTGATCCTGAAGCACAAAGACAGATGAAAATCAGATAAATTCTACAGTTATCCATGATCTCTATCAGAATGAACTTGTAGTATTATTACTTATCTTGAGTCAGGTAACGGAACGGGTGGTGTAATCTTAGACTCGGTCATGGAATATGGAATGAAATATGTTGATATCTACATTTTATAAATATTTAGATTTTATGCTCTGACAGCAGCGTAATAATGGTATGGATTTCGCTTATATTTGCTTTGCTCGCATAGAAATGACCCAGTTCCTATTTCAGTTTTAGAAAAGTAAGCTTGACTTCTTTAAACCCAATTAATTCTAGGTCCACTCCAACGACAACCCGTCAATCCGACAACAGTTTCATTAACAAAATGAAGGCTTCTGGCCGTAACATTGTTGTATTTTACGGAAGTCAAACTGGAACCGCAGAAGAATTCGCTGGACGCTTGGCTAAAGAGGCCCAAAGATACGGAATGAAAGGCATGATTGCTGACCCAGAAGAATGTAGCATGGAAGAACTGACTCAGCTCAAAGATATTGAAAACTCTTTGGCAATCTTTTGTATGGCTACATACGGCGAAGGAGATCCAACGGATAACGCTCAAGAATTTTATGAATGGCTTCAACAAGGCGACTGTGAGATGAATGGATTGAATTATGCGGTACGGACTACAGCCCTTTATTCAAGAAAGACCTAAACTGTTGGCATTTGCTTTTAAATTATATATTCATAAAACAGCTCAGTCAGTCGCATAAAAAACTCTGTGTTCCGTTACTTTTTCCACGAACTAGGTATTTGCCCTTGGGAACAAGACGTACGAACATTACAACGCTATGGGGAAATACGTTGACACCCGTCTCGAAGAATTGGGAGGAACACGAGTGTTTGAGATGGGAAATGGGGATGATGACTCCAACATTGAAGAAGATTTTATCACATGGAAGGATCGATTTTGGCCTGCAGTTTGCGAAAAGTTTGGCGTCGAAGCTTCCGGCGAGGATGTGTCAATTAGGCAATACCGACTGGTGACTCATGATGAAACCCTAGCTCCTGAGAAAGTTTACGGTGGCGAAGTCGCACGGCTCCATTCCTACAAAACCCAGAGACCACCATTCGATCCCAAGAATCCTTTTATGAGTCAAATGACATTACAAAGAGAGCTTCATAATGGGGGCGATCGCTCATGCATGCACATTGAAATGGACATTACCAACTCAAAAATGAGGTACGATTCTGGAGATCATATTGCTGTATATCCCAAAAACGACAAAGCGCTCGTCGACAAGCTCGGCGAATTACTTGGAGTTGACTTGGACGCCGTTTTCTCTCTGGTTAATGTGGACGGTAAGGCCATAAAGACAGATTAACAATGATTAATAGTCAGTAGTCTCCGTCGTGGAAATGTAAACAACGACATTTGGTGACGTAAATGGGTGTAATTCAAGCTGGCCTGGCTCCCAGCAGACTTTGATGTTTTGCTAAATTGATAAACACTGAATGGTTTTGTTTACATTAACAGAGGATTCAAGCAAAAAACATCCATTCCCATGTCCTTGTTCTTACCGCACCGCACTCTCCTACTATGTTGATATCACTTCAAACCCGAGAACCCACATCTTCAAGGAATTGGCTGAGTATACAACTGATGAGCAGGAAAAAGAAGTGTTGAAATTACTGGGTGGAAGCACTCCTGAAGGAAAAGAAAAATACAATAAATGGGTCCTCGCTGACTGCCGTAACATTGTTCATGTTTTGGATGATTTGAAATCTTGCAAGCCTCCATTGGACCATTTGTGCGAGCTTTTACCTAGACTTCAATGTAGATACTACTCTATTTCTTCTTCACCAAAGGTACCTTGACACAACTCATAATAATATACTTCTTTCATGTTCTTATAAGATCAGTCTGTGGATTTGTCATAATATGTATAATATATCATGAGTGATATGATACTCAAGCTCTTGCACTCTCATTTTTTGCAGGTTTACCCAAATAGTATTCATATCACTGCTGCATTGGTGAAGTATACGACTCCTACCGGCCGCACTGGAAAGGGAGTGGCGACAAATTACCTTTCTGAAATTGTTCCTAGACCCCTCGTTGAAGGCGAAGAGAAAAGCCCTGTTGTTCCCGTCTTTGTCCGTAAATCACAGTTCAGGTAAGAAGACTCAAATCTAAAATAATAATACGACAGAATTCCTGATCGATTGATGATAATTACGATTAGTTTGCGGGGAAAAAAGTAACACCGCTTCATATATTATTACTGTTATTGCAGACTGCCTACTAGACCTCAGACTCCAATCATTATGATCGGACCAGGTACAGGTATTGCACCTTTCCGCGGATTCATTCAAGAACGATCTTATTTGAAGGATGAAGGCAAGCCTGTTGGAGAAACTATCCTTTATTTTGGATGCCGGAAGCAGGCGGAAGACTATATTTACCGAAATGAGCTGGAGGAATACATTAAGAAGGGCGTTTTAACTGTAAGCGTTACGACTGGACAGAGTGGAATCTAACCTAACCGAACTGTCACTGCGAATACTAATAACACATTTTTTAATTTCTTTGCAGATCCACGTTGCATTCTCGCGGGACCAAGATAAGAAGGTTTACGTTCAGCATCTTCTTCAAGAGCGAGCAAAGGAAGTCTGGAGACTTATTGGAACGGACAATGCCCATCTCTATGTCTGCGGGTAAGATTACTTTTTGATGTGAAAACTAATCTACTATAGAGGATATATAGACTGTTTAAGGGAAATACTTATAATTGGTTGCGTTTTGCATTACAGTGACGCCAAGAACATGGCAAGAGATGTTCACGACGCCATTGAAAAGATTGTACGTGAAGAAGGTGGGCTGGCTGAGGCCGAAGCTTCGGCTTATGTGAAACGCATGGAAGCCCAAAAGCGCTACTCAGCCGATGTATGGAGTTAAAGCGCATCAACCTATTAATAAGAATTTAACATTTAACCCACATTTATCAATGTAGTGGTTGTGTTTAAGATGAGTCGTTCATTTCTTAAATGATTCCAATTTTTCTAGTTGTCATATATTATTGTCAGTGTGTAGTAAGAATGAGTATTTTATGGGATGCGTATATACAAGCATTGGGTTTGTATAGAACAGGTTGAAAGTTGATATGTAGTGTGTAGTTTTAAAAAATAGGATTTAGGATTTAAATAGTTAGTTAGAATTTTACGTTGATGTGTACATATTGGTTGGGCGCTTTAAAATGTTACAATCCATGCCCTTATTAATTCCAAGAAGAAAGAAGAAAGAAAACTTGTAAAAGTGGAAGACAATATTATTATATATCATTCAGGTAGCAATAAGAACAATCAAAAACCCTTAGGTAGAAATTCTACAAGTTGGAATTCTATCTACTACTAAAGCATAACATACTACTCTGCTTTTTGTTTAATTACAACTTTAATTTTTAATGAAAACAGTTATTTTTAATGTATGGTTACTCACAAAAAAAAATTGTAAGTTGACAATCAATCATTAATTATCCTATAAAAATTTATCCAAAATCGCCTAGTCTACCTGACTATCATGATCATGACGACGTAATCAATTGAAGAAGAAAAAAAGTTTTAAATGCTAATTAAATATTATATATATTTACTAGCTTTAGAGTAGCTGTGATGTGATATCTGTAATATATCGTGTGACGTATAGTTTTATAGTAAACGATAATGTATTAATGGTTCAAACATGCTCCACGTGTTTGAATAGAAGTCGGTTTTCTCGAAATGTGATCTTTCGGTAACCTCCTGTCAATCACAACTAAGCAAGTCTAGTTTATTTTCAGTTACAATTATAATTATTAAGTATATATAATCAGTTAAGAAGAATACAATGTTTTGAGGTAGCAGGATGGCCAAGTAAGGATTATTTGTATTTGTATATATTTTTGTGTCGATTTGTTATTCTCTCAGAAGTTTAAGTTTTCACATGGCAAATGGAGGAGGTAGAAGATGTGAACTTTTTTTTCATTTTTAAATCATTATTATTATTATTATCATCATCATCATTACTCTCTCTCTGGATTATGATTATTCATTGTGAGGTGCGCGTTCAGTACCTGGCAATCTTTCCATGAATGTTTCACGACGACGACGACGACGACGATTTATACGAGGAACTGGTTCCGCCCATCATCATTCGTCGTGCTAACAAATTTGATATCTACCTAATATAACCCCTGGGCACAAATCTTCTAAGTACTCAATAATAATCTTCCTTTATCAAATATTATTATAATTATTATTAAATTAAGTATGTGACCACAATTTACGTTTTAGAACTTGCATTTAATATGTGTTGAACTCCTTGATGCTGTGTAAAAATATATATATATATGCTTCTTTGAAAATCGCTCGAAATAAACTGAAATATGCTGAAGAAATAATAATTATCGCACGTGCTGGTCGTACGGGGCAATTTATATTATTTTGCATTTTAATTGGAAGAATTTTATTAAATTGTGGATCTACCGGTAAAATACAGAACACGGTAACATGTATACTACTAATCATAAAATACTATAATTACATAGTATCATATATATATATATATCATTCACAAGTTTTATATTCTTTCCAATAAATTTATATATTATATAATATATGATTTATATATATATATATATATATTTATATATTTAGTAACATTTTTTCATTCACAGTTCTATATTAAATATAATATAGATAATAGATATATATATTTAAATTTTTTAATCGGGAGTTTTAATAGTAAGATGGCCAATAATGCATTTTAACAGACGAATACATACATATTATATACGTTTCATCATTGAAATAGATTAACTTTTGTTCTAAACATCACTGATTAATATTAAATTTCGAATTTCTACTCCTACTCCTACTTCTAATCCTCTCTGCAACCGTTCACAAAAATTAGTTTATCAATATTCTTGTTTTGTAAATTTTTAAAAATAGATCAAGAGAATATAGAATTTTTTTTTCAATTATTTTTTACTTGTCAAAATTTGCTCCACTCAAATATTAAGTAATTCGCAGTTGCACCCAAGAAAACTCTTTTAAAAGTTGGTAGGATAGTGTATACACAAGGTCATTCATGATTATGATGCCAAATGAAGAGCCGCTTCCAAACATTATATTATATAGATGTTTGTATACATTAAACATGATGATGTTTGCAAGTTATATGAGTTTTATAATATGTAATAATAATTATATAGTAATATATGTGTATATTCTACAATATATAATGTTATACTGTTTCTTAAATTTTAGAATTATATAGTAGCAATCATGTTTGCATATAAGATCAAAAAATGTGTCGTACTGCAAAAACGGACTACGACACGATACCGATAACCACGCACACTTGCTTTTTTTACCGTAAACGTAAAAGTAACTATTCAAACAATAATGTTGTGAATCAGAATAATAATAATCATATAGAATTATGACAATCAAATTGAATTCAGCTAAAGGGATACATGATGATATATGACAAAAAAAAATTGAACATACTTATTTATAAAAGTACACTTTCTACTACGTCGTCCTCAATGTGATCATGTAGTAAAGTAAAAATTAAAGCTCCGCAGTTTACTCCCCAACAAAATTTTTTAAATTATTTTCTCTCCTTGCTTTTTCATTCTCCTGCAGAGATTATTTTATAGCGTTTCTTCATTCATCATCATGACAAGCTTCATATTATATTCCCTATATACGTCTTTTGTCCGAGAGAACATCAAATCCATTTGACTTCATCTCAACCTTGACATCAACATTCTTCATTAATAATGTGATAATAATAATCATTTTTTCTCTTTCTCCCGTCCTGAAATGTCAATATCTCTGACAAACCAGTCTCTGACAATCCTCTTGAATACATATATATTGTAGTTATCCTTCCATAATATTTTTTTATGAAATAAATTTGCAGATTTGCAAAATCCATTGAAATATGTGTATATATAAACCGTAATAATCCTTTGTTTCAAAGACACAAATGACAACAAAGAAACTCCCCCTTTTGTTTGCAATAATAGCTTTGACACTGAATATCATTTAGTGGGTATAAAAGAAAAACACAAACAATTCTGCATATATAACAACAATTATAATCCTCCTCCTCCCTCCCGTGGATTGCCATACATCAAAAAATTATTCACCTTAGCATTATATAGCTCCCTAAAAACTCTTGTTTTATATAACAAGTAAATATATACGAAAGTGGAAAATACATGATGACTTTGATCTAACTCTAAGCAATTTTTCTCTCGAATCCAACTTTTTAATAAATATTCACATTTAGACAACAACAACAACAACAAAAAATGGCAGGTATGAACTTTTGTTTCTACATAGTCTTTCCTGATATATTGGTTTTTACCACCAGCCTTAAATATCATTTAAGCAAAACTAAAGTTTATAGCTGAAAAGTTTCCGAACTGTCACTTTTTTTTAAATATATTACATGCAAATCCATGCGCAAGACCCTTTGCACACGATCTACAGTACAGTCATTAAAAAAGAGTGACTGAATAAGATTAGTTTATTTTTTTGTGTAATTTCTTGGTTTTCACGATTATAGTCAAACCGGAGGAGATGGAACGCTCTAGGCATGGATGGGACATTAGAGACAAAAAATTGACAAAAGGCTTTTAAGATGACAATTTCATCACAATTATAAAATGTACATCTTTTTCTGATTGGTGAGTACGAGGAGGTTTGAGCAAACTCTTTTGAAACATTAGAATAATCAACATGGCATTAGGTAATAATTAATATGACAATTTTGATTTCAAAAAAATATTAAACAAACGAAAAAAAAACCAAACAAAAATGTTTGTAATGTTTTGTATAGTAAACATGGTCGATGTAAAAAAAACACAATACTTTTACCCTCCCGTTTTGTTTCTTTCTAGACGAATATATAGCCACAAACTTGTTGAATCATTAAAAATAGAGTATATCACTACATTCCTACTATTTGAGTAATACAAGTTATATTCCGATAATTCTTTTCTGCTGCGTCTATATACAAATCTCGCATTGATATATCGATCCAATGCAATACAATAATATGCGTCTCCCATGCCACCACCAAGAATATATGCGACCGTGATTTTAAAATCTTTTTTTTAAAGATCTTTTCTTCGAGCGTTCTCATCCTCTGCTTTTAATGTTAAGTCTTCAACGTTACCTTCTAAGTCATGGCTACTCATTTCGTCAGCCCAACTCAGTGTGGCATTGTCGCTTGCGCTCGTATAGACTTCATTCTCATCAGGAACAGCAGTATAGACAACATTAGTTTCTTCAGTCGACACAACCTCACCCATTTCATTAGGAATGGCTACCCATTCCCCTAGATTTTGACTTAACTGATCGATTTCGCTAGAATAAGCGGCTAAACTATCGGTATAAAAGTACTGCTGGTCTAATTCGTCAATCCACTTGGCATAGTTATGCGTTACCAGCTCCTCATTAATGAGAATGTGATTCTGTAAAAAAAAGAAGGGAGTAAAAAAGAAATGTTAGGTCAAGGTAATTATGGAGATTATCAAAATAAGACGAATTAAAAAACATTTAGCGTTTTAGAAATACTTACTGAGTTGCCATTTGGCTTATAGAGATTAATCAACGTAGTGCCGTCCCTATTACAGTATCCTACCACATGTGCCTGGAGCACCTGCCCCTGGCAAACAATCTTAAAAAAGTTTACAGCCTCTTCAGTCCAGCCTTCCTTCTCATTCAGTGGCGCAATGTTGGCCAGACGACATTCTGTTGCTTGGAACGGAATGGTGACAAAGTCCACTCGGATTTGACGTAGCCCCTCAATAGGCACTTGTACATATCCTCCAACATCAACGAGCTTTGCAGTCACTTGTTCCTTGTCTTCTTCCATATTGACAACTTCCGCTCTAACCCAGTCATCAGTGCCGATTCTGGTTACGCATATAACACCGGCTGTAATAATACATGAAATACGAACATATTAGAGCTGGGAAATGTGGCCTAATTGTAAGAAATTCATCAGTGAAATTAGGCAAACGCTCGAAAGACACAGGAGAGTGATGTGCAATAATAACTTACGGTTAAATGGTCGCACCAACTGTGGCGCTCCTTTAGGTTGCTCATACAGTGCTTTAAGTGCTTGATGTAACCGAGACAAAGCTGGATACGTAGGATGTGTCGGTTGCTGAACAAATATATGATCCAAATCCACAATACAGCTAAGAGCCACATCATTCACAACTCCCTCAATCAAGTTCAGCTAAAATCGTAAAAAAAAAGAAAAAGGAAGTCATAAACATTTCTTCTTTTTTCTCATACAACTGAAGAAAACCATAACCATACTTTAAACTCGTCCATGCATACAACTCTGCTCCACATTCCGAGTGTGGGGATACAAGAAAATTAAATTAAATTATTATTAGTCGATTACTAAAATTCGTTTTGAGTAATTACCCTGTTGTTGGGTATGAACGATATATTTGACGCCGGTGGAGCTTGGGCATTCTGCAAGTTGACTTGTTCCAAAGACAGATTTGGAAATCGCTTGAGTGGGAACCGTTCCCGAATCATTACGATAGCTTGCTCAATTTCAGTGCAAATACCTACAAAGAAAAAATACAGTCATTTTTATCATGCCATCAGTTACATTTAGATACATATATTTTCCTTTTCAAATCATAAAATCACGATAAGCCTTTCATCATTCAAGTAACTTTTTCCCAAAAAAATACAAGCTACAAGTTGGGAAAAACATATTATATTTTATGAAGAAATCATTCCAAGAAACAAAGAGGCATTAGTACGTACGCTTGTTGCAAAGAGGTATATTGTGAAAGGACAATCAAATGATGAGCATGAAAAGCACGTTTTCTGCATATGCGAAAAATAACCACCATATCCACCGCGGCTAATATAGAACATTGGTGGTGTGGTTGGTGAACTGGTGAGTGATCCAGAGATCGTGTGCAGTATTATGGCAAGTACGGCAAGTACGGTGGTGGTGGTGGTGGTGGAGGAGTTAAGCGCCAGAGCAAATAGGCTGGCAGCTGCTGTTGCTGTAAGTCATCCGGACTCCCAACTTTTCCAAGACTCCCATCATGCAACTCTCCATATAAACACCACTGTTTTATCAACAAGGGGCAAATGTGCTCGACATTGTGAATAAGAACAAAGATGAAACATGAATCCCTATCTATAACATTTATGAAACCCTAAAAACTTTTTTTTACGCTCTTCCCAAAAATATGAGTCAGTGTGTCAATCCCTTCTTTTCATTCACATCTTGACACAGAATGCTACCATCTCATATAACCTTTTTACCATGATAAAAAGAATGCATGATCATGAAAATCTCAACGCAGTTGCAAAAAAAAACCAGCAGTGAAATAAACTTTTAACGTGCCACGACGACATGCACACCTTTTCTTTCTGAACGAGTAGTTGCAGATTTTGCCGAGTCTGCAAACTGCACACTAACCTAGGCCTAGGCCATGCCATATTGAACCCAATTTTTGCTTACTTTTCTCTCTAATCACCTAGGCACAGACAGCCTAGTAGAGTTTGCACTTGACATTAAACTTAAACTCTCGTGCTTTTATCGCTACACTATCATAAATGCTCTTTCCACCCTTCAATAATAATAATACTTGCTTTCAAATGCAACTCAACTCAGTCAGTCATGACAAATGTCGCCTTTCTACTTTCGTCAGTTTTACTATTACACCTATTATCCCCCGTTATGCGATGTACTCCATTTCACACAATAACTGCAATCTGCATATTATTTACATATAAAAATACATAATACACTAATAATTTCCAATCCCAACATGGCTGCTGACAGCAGGGGGGGGAGAGGTGACATCTGCATCACCTGCGGAAAGTGGCAATTTTCATCGATTGAAAATTCTACAAAATGGTTACCAATTGATTCAAAACTGTTGAGCTAGCACTACTCCTGCCACTACCACCACCTCCACCGCAGAAACGAGCGTGCAGTGTGTTAGCAGTAGTTCAGGTGTGGGCTATCAACGTAACTAATATGCAACAAGAAAACTACCACGAGGCTTCTAAATAGTGATAGTACACCTTAATTACTTGAACATAAAAGGTACATATAATATTATTATGTGCACACCTTGGCTAAACGCGAGCGTATCGGCGTTTTGATGGTAGCGAGCGATTAGCTACTGAAAAAAAGCCACCTCGTAGCCCCATATATATACATACTGCCAAGTGCCATTTTATACTATGAATCCCTCTCCTCCTGCTCCTCAGCAGACAATTCATCCGTATGGTGGGTTTCTATTTCTCTTTTGCGCTGTGGTAGTGCAGAATTTATATGCAAAAATGGCGTGTGCTACGAACGAGCTTGAGTAAAATGGCCCCTTTCACCAATTATTTGCCATCAACATCAAGCCTAATCGGCTTGCGGTAGGGTATATTATGATGATGATGTAGGCACGTCAACGAAGGTTGTTTTCCCCAAGAAATTATATGTAAATCTGCATCTTGACATTCCATATGGCAGGGCGGCCCACGCACTTATTCTCCGATGTGTACACACTACCGTCGTACCTACAGAGGGATGCTGGCTTATATGCCGTCGGCGACTCCTCCATCATGGTATTTTAAGCGAAGCGGAATGAAAATGATACTGCGACAATGACATGACGATAGCGAGTTGTCTAAACTACCAAAAAACATAATTATGGCTAATCAAACCGTAAAAAAAGGTCTTGTCTTACCCTCAACAGCGCAAATCTTGAGACGGGAGCTTGAGCCCTGATGCCGCTTCACAATAATGTTAGCCCCGGTTGTAACCTTAATCTTGTTGACAAAGCAGCCATATCTTCCAATCAAGCGGCCAACAATTTGCTGTGGGATTTCAAACTCGTAAATCATTGCATGATTGGGCATGATCGATCCAAGACTTTTTGAATATGCCGTGAAAGTGCTGTATGGGGAGCAGAGGTGCCACGGGGTCACCAGTGTTTCTGTCCCGTTGATGCTGTCCGGCGGAGTGACTGTCGTGTCTGACCCTCCCTTCCCACTGTCGCTGGAGTACTCCTCGCTCAGAGTGTCCGAAATGACGGACAGTGCTGGTTCTCCAGTGCCGACTGATCCGTTAGTTGCATTATTATTAGTGGTGCTGCTGCTACCACAGGAAGGAACCACGACAGGCTCTTGAGTGGCAACCTCCCCTTCCACCCATTCTTGAACTTCGGCTGCCATATTGACAACTTTGGAACTAAAACTCTGCAGTAATTCCAATTCCTCTCGACTACTATACTAATACTCTCCTCGAGTCACCGGTCAGTATCCTACTAAAGCACCACCCCACAAAGTTGACAACTATATATGACAAAACAACGTCTCTTTTTTAACGTCTACTTGAAACGACAAACCCACGTTCTCTCCAAAATATAATAATAACAATGTGGTTCCTACAACGTTGTTGGAACCACCACCACCACGTTGTCACGACTGGATGACTAAGAATACGGCGCAAAAAAAAACGTCCTACCTATATAACTCCGTCCTACTAACACTTACATCCCCCCAGTCTCTGGAATAATATGGAGGGTATTATTTCTAGGGAAAATGTTCTGAGGTATCTCTATATATCAATATCAAGTAAAAGTACACTATCAAAACTATACAATAAAAGTGTTCACAACACCTCAACCTTCTTAATACACGGGCTCGGGCTTAATATATATATATAAAAATGTTTTTTAAAGTCACAATTAAATCCTAGAACAGAGTTCGGCTAGAGAGGAAACAACAACCGTCGTCGTCGTGCTTGCTCCAACTACCACTCGCTACTGTTGTCAAACTTGCTAGTTTTGACTAATCGCAATATTTTTTTTAACGACACAGCTTTAAGCTGGTGCTAAAAATGGGATTACACAAGATATAGTTTTTTATTATTATGATTATTACTATTATTATGTAAGCATGCAGTGGGTGCTGCTGCTGCTGCTGCATGTGTGTGTTTTTGCCGATTGTATACTTTATAAGCCCATCATCAAATTGCCCTTGCTACCACCTCGTTACTTTACTACTACGTCTTTTCGGAGAGCGGCCGTCGTGCCAATGCTGCTGCTGCTGCCGATGATGATGATGATGCCGTCGTCGGTCTCGAGAGCCACAATCTGGACACGGATTTTGACACTTTCCACCCCCCTTTCGAGCATGAAATGGGTCCTGGTGGGTAGCCGGAAATGGGTAGATCTCAGTTCTAGCTGGAAATTGTTCGATTTTTCAAAATTTCATTGGAAATTTCAAGGAAACCGACACCTAGTTGGGGTCCGTCCACGTGGTCCTCCACTCTATTTTCACGATTCCCAATTCACTCCAAAAACTTACGTCCTTTTGCAAGCAAGTAGCGCAAGCAACTATTATATGAGCAGAGTGGGGAATGGGTCTTCGGCACTGTCGGCAGCAGCAGCGAACAAGAAAAAAAAAGTACACTCTTCTTCGCCACACAGTAGTACAGAGTTGCATTGCAACAACCAACCTTTTTCCTGTCAGATTAACCATTAAAAGGTTTAGTTTCCCTATCTCGCCTATTTTTTCTCTTTAGGTATATTCCATTCCATTATGGTCTTATGCATTCATACAATCGACAAGGTAGATTATACACATTATGGTGTTGTTGGTTGGTGATGGTGAGGGGTTTATCCAAATTACCTGAGCGAGTTCCCCTCGATACAATATTCGCATTACAAAAGGTATGATGCTGATACTGATGAGCATGTCGCTCGTAAACGTGAAGAGACCACTTCTTTATTCTTTCTCACTTTCTGGTGTATAAAAATGCGGAATCCCTATTACTGGCATTGCTGAACTTGCTGAATGTGAGAGATGTGGTACGGATTGGTTATGGGGTTAGAGAGAGATACGGAGTTTTCTGAAGGGGTAAATGAGTACAGTAGTGTACATTTTGTGTGCGGACGACGCATTGGGTTTTATTTATCTCCTCCGTCCGTGGTGGCGTTTTCTTCTTAAAAGCAGCGAGGAACGGAACAGAAAAAACATGCACGGTGGTGGCTGCTACATACAGTCAGCTCAGCCAGCACATCTCTGTCTCGACGATATTCTATTCTACCCACAAATAACCCGTTTCACGAGTTCTTCTCTCCTTCAGAGGATTGTCGATATAGTAGTGGTCCTGGTCCTTTGATCATGATCATGATGATGATGATGATGGGATGTACATGAATGAGCTACCTAAAAGAAAAAAAAGCTGTAAGAGAATTACTTTAGAAGGAGGAGAAGATTTACATTCATAGTACCATTTTTTGGAGTCATCATTTAGGGTATAGAGAGAGAGAGAGGGTATGGATGTGTGTGGAGTAGAGTGTAACTCGCACTCTTGTTGATTCTTTGCAGCAGCAGCGTGGTGGTGGTGGTGCACATCGCATCAGCATGCATCGTGCTCATCAATCCTTCACGTTCTTTTGCACAACCAACTTTTTGACATAACAATACCCTCCAATGCAATGCTCCATCCAACAATTGCTACCTGTGTGTGAGGTGTTTTAAGGTGAGAGAGAATCGTCAATTGTTAGTAGACAGATAGGATAAGGTGGCTATTGCATGTTGCATGGCTTTTCCTTCTAGTAGACTTACAATTAGACGTCTTGAAGAAATGAAATTACTATGCTCCTCCATCATCATCAACATCATTGCATCGCGCTATTTAAGTGGCACTTGGCTGGTGAGATGTGAAGCTGAAGATGAGCAACACAAACATAAGCTTCGTTTGCCCAGAACAGATTTTATATATCGTTTTGGCATTGTTTCCCCTCCTGAGTATTTCATGGAATCGCAGTCAAGAGCATATAATAATATGATTTTGTCACTGGTCAAAAAGTAGTGCGTAGGTAGATTGGGAGAGAGTTTAGTTGGTAAGTAATCCGAAATCAACAAGACTGGTTTTCTCGTGGTTGGCTACCTCCGGCCGGTGGTTTTACTATGCCAAGAAGATGATCTGGTTGCTGGAGAGAGAGAGAGAGAGAGCGAGGAAGCATGGAAGATAGCATGCGATGCGATGCGAGCAAACTATATATATTTTTGACAGCTCCAGTCTAGCTCCGCTGCTAAAACGTCCTAGTAGTCTCGCGAAGAGTACCAGTTGCAGACGAGAAAAAAAATTATTCTTCTGGAGTGGAGTAAGTCAAGTAGAGGACGATTGGAAAATACAGGATATGGAGGGATATATCATAGTGAGTGATAAAAGTTGTTTTTCGCAATACATGGATGGATTTTCATTAGAAGTAGGCGAGTGTGGCGGAGGAAGGAGTGATGATGATGATGGTAAACAAGAAGAACAAAAAGTGTAGAGTTGGGCGAGAATGATACATTCAATTTTTCTACGTGATGTAATGTTTGATGGTTGATCAAGGGATTACATACATATGAAACAGGTAAAAGATGATGAGAGCAGAAATAAAATGTGTCCGTTTTGCAGCATTTACAGTAAGCAGGTAGGCAGGGAGTGGAGTGGAGCAAAATGGCAAATTTTAGGCCTTTACTTTGGTTTTCAAACAGCATATATATTTGCTCTACACTCAAAACCAACCATCATCATAATATACTCCACACACGTTCAACGTTCCACTTGAAAAGATGTCTCACGCCGATAGCAAGTACACACGTCGACAAGAAGGAGGATTTCGAGAATTGAAAAAAACTAAACTAAACTACGCAGTATCCCTACTCAACTTCCAAAATGTGAGTCAAGAAGAAAGTCATTCAGAAGCGAGCACGTTTTTATTTTGGAAACAAGAGCACAATGCAAAATTACGCTATATATTATATTACCCCTCCATAATAATTCGTTTTCAAACGTGACAAAATGATTATGACATTGTTAATTTTGTGTGCTAAAGAGTTTATGCAATATATAATGGGTATGTAACAATTTTTTTGTTGATATTCTTTGCGGTTCAGCAGCTCAGCGTGCGAGCCAAAAAACAAACAATGTGCCTATATACCAAGTTCCAGAGTTTTGTTCCCTCTAGCCCAGATGAATGCCTGACAACTGGAGCGAAAATGTTTACTTATAATTAGTTTGAAACAAAACAGAATAATGTATGCAAACATAATTTAGTTCGTAGCTGTGTTAAATGTTTACTCCAGTAGGTTCACTCCTCGCTCGCTCGACTATTATTCCGCATGGCAACTACTTAACTCCATATTATGCATAAATAAAATTGTCCACGTGCACCCTCTTGTTGAAAGAACAATGTGTTTGCTTAACCAAACACACAACTGTATTCCGTGATATCTGTCATGTTTACTTGTTCGTGCCAGTGTTTTTCAAAAATGAGAAAATATTGGTGAAGGCGTGTGCCTGTCAAAAAAAGAGATTATTAAAACGTGTTTATCCCTCATCTCTGACTGGACTGAATTTTATTGGGGCAGAAGAGTATTAGCAGCAGCGTTGTTACTATATGCCCACTAATTGTAATAATTCTAAAGGAGAGGATCATCATTGAATGTTCGCATCTCTGTTGAATTTTGATAAGATGAGAGTAGTTTGCATCCAGCATCAGCCTGTCAATCATCACCGCATCATCATGGTTGGTTTAGCGTTTCAACCAAAAAATGAAATGCACGTATCTATCGAGATATCTCGTCGTCGTCGTGAAACTTGAGTACACAAAAAAGCACAGAAGCATGAAGTAGTACAAATGCTTCCGTGTCATGCGATGCAAATGATATATATATTTTTTTTATACTTAATCTGCTTATCCGTAAATATCCATGTGCTAAAAAATACTCTCTGTGTTTTTGGGATACATATTTATTTGTAGTTAAGCGATGGCCAACGATCACCTCATATATTGTATTTATATGGGTATAATCAACTTGGGAATTCCAAGGAAAAGGAAAATTTCCATGGTTAAACCAAAACTGATTAAAGAGGGTCGACTTTTGGAGATCTCTCGTTCTTGGCTGAACTGAATATATTATAAAAGTTCATTCCAGAATCCGCACTAGATTGTCATTCGTTATTCCCTTCATTAATTTTATGTCATTGATATATCCATTACAGAATTGATGGCATTTAAGAGAAACTGCATGAAAAGCTAAAAAGCTGTTGCATACATTGTCGCCTTTCATATATATTATCTGTTACACATTCACTCCAACTCCAATACTAATTTGTATGCAAATGTGCTAATTTTTATTTATACCATTGGCATCGTGGAGGGGTTCATGGCTCCAAACAAAAATTGCAATGCTAGAAAACATGCCAATGCATGCCGGCCGGCAAGATGTAAATTTAATGGTAGCTGCTTGGTTGACTAGCAGTTTGTTTGCGCGATGCTGCACGTTCCTTCTGGTTCTACATTCTACAAATTCAGCTCATTATTACAATGAGCCATCATATCATGCAATGCATGAGCCAGATATTTTTTTTCTGGTTGGCCGGTAACTTTATGCTAAATATGCACACTTGTTAATATTAGTGACCATAACTGCTGTATGCCAAACTCACATTTTTGTATCTCTCACAAAAATGACATGTATCTTGATCTTCGTTACTAACCAACCGCATCCAGAAATTCCGCAACGCAATATTCATATTATATACTTATACTCTGTGGATGAAGTAACTAACTACACAGAGCAAAAAAAATTGTTTATAGAGTGGATATTTTTATGAGCTATTTGTATAAAGCTGGTTTGCAACTTTTCTTATCAGCCGAGAAGGTGTGTAGGTACAAGAAGTAAGGTTATTTGAGAATATAATGTATACATTGTCTTGTCATTCTCGTACTGGTGTGGCGTTTGTAATTTTGTGCAAAGCTATAAGATTTGAGGTTGGTTTCGTTGTTCGGTACACGGGAACACCCATCTTGTTGAAGGTATTCTGCCTGCCTGCCGTGTACCGGCTTACCGGTTACTCTCTTTTTGCAAAAAAAAGGTGATAGATTTCTGCTTGTTGCTTTAAAAATCCCTTTTCCTACATGATCTTATTTCATCTCCAAGTGCCTCCTCTACTAAAAGTACATGGCTAACAACATGACAAACTCCGATCTGATCTGATGATTGTCGTCATTCCGCATGGAGTCACGTAAGTATAACTGGAGTAGAAAGTGGAGTGCTTCTTGTAGTGCACACCCAAACGTGATGATAAAAATTATGATTTCCTTACACGAACCTTTCAAAGCCAAAGCGATGATGCGATGTTACTTTATTTGCAGTCAAATAATTTAATTCATGGATACACATGTATTTTATTTTTAATCTCTCTCAAATTCAGACAGGAGTGCACTTGATAGACTAGACATAAATTTTACTGCCAACTCAGCAGGTTATGTTTTGAGTAGAGCAGAGAGCTACTACTAGGTACCTTCCTTTCAATAATAACAGCGTACACATATTGAACAAGTTGTTATAACAACTATTGAATTAGTGTGGATATATTATGCATATTATTATACCAATGCAGAAATTATTTTTATCTCTCCTTATCATCGCTATTCATTTCATTTGACTTTGACTCTGGAGTCACCACCTCAACTCACCTCACTCTCATCAACAGAAGAGTTTTTTTTTTCTCTCTCGTTCGTTTGTGTGCAAATCGGTAAAAAAATGTTTTACTTATTATCTGGAATGACAAAAAGGATAAGGGAGTTATAAGATATGTATAAGGTGTCACGAGCGTGTGTACATAAATATGTATTGCTTATAGAAATATAGATAGATGCACCAAAAAACGATTAGTAAAAATTGCGACGCATTTTTTCCCCAATACTGACGGCTGAGACTGTCGTCCCTGTTGTCGTATCATCGGATCATCATCACCTCGTTTCATTGGGCGACCTGTGATTTGCACTGAAACAATTTGCCCTGCTCGGTTAAATCCATCCATTCACTGTACAAGAAACAAGTTGGCATGGCATGTCTCGTCGAGGTTGATCATCATCACGGTAGTGCTGGTTCTGGTTGGTACTGATGATGACGGAGATAACTAGGATTTCGTATATATAGGGTACACCAGAAAATGGGAAAGTCTAAAAAGACAAGTGGTCTAAAAAGAGACACATCAACAGGCTAGACTCATTCAGAGGAGAGACGCAGACTCGCGTTGTTGGTCCAAATGAACCGAACCCATATGAATAGATTAACAACATTCTGCTACAAAAACAAAAAACACAAAAAGTGTTATTCTCTGGATGGTATGCAGTATGCAGCAGCAACACAAACATAATATCATTCTTTACAGATGGAGGCAACCGGCAGGCAGGCAGGCAAGGCAACCCTTGTGTGCAGCATATTTTCATAAGGTTGAAAAGAAAAAAGTTTTTTAGACTAGCAAGGATTTCGAACTGATGAGAAAATGCAGTTCACCCGAAACGGAGGAGCAGGAGAGGAGCCAGGAGAAATAACAACGAGACTTTAAGAGTACATTTAAATTAGCAGCAGAGTGTGTGGAGTATAGAATAATGTTGAAAAAAAAATCTTTCCTGATGAAATGAAATTTTCATGCATTTAAAGGGGAAGATAGAAAAAAATGAGACTTTCGACTGTTTGATGATTGCATATTATAGTATCGTATAGCATATCATTTTCCTTCTCACTCATGACCCAGGGAAAGAATCAAACCAGGTAATAAAAATCAGTGCAGAAGTTGAGGTGGTGTGCACGAAAGATATATAATATAATAGAATATATTTTTCATCGAGATGGACGCGGACGGACGGTGTGCTAAGGTTTAAGAAGAAAACTTTTTTTTAACCACTGCAGCAGCGCACAAGTTAGTTGTTTGGTCAGCAGCCACTCCGTGCTTGGGTGAATTTTAGCTACCAGCAACGAAGAAGAAGAATTGGATGGAAACATGAAATTTTTTTTTAGCAATCATACATATCAGCAAACTCTACTGCAATAAGCAAAGCGTATCAATAAAAATACGTGATTGGACAAGTTACTCAATTTCTTTAGGTTGATGCATCTTTGAAGAAATGTTGGAAGAAGAAGAAAAAATCCTTCTTCCTCCTACTTACATTTTAAGAGCAAGAAAACAAGTCTCTCATCATGATGATGATATTTGGTGATGTTGGGCTAAAAAAGAGTAGTACTATTTTGTCGACCATTTTATCCGGCTCTCAGCTTCTGCTTTTACAAAGAAAAAGCAATATTTTATTTAGAAGGATTCTTGGGGATGGGTTGGGCGGATGCAGAGCAATGTAGGTATCCATACTTACTACTTCTGTATATAATAAAAACGAAAAACGAATTATTGTTTGCAAGTAGTGGAGCATTGCGATTCTCTTACTTTATGAGTCAAAGCAAGGTGAACCACATTATAGACGATGCGCGAGCGATGACAAGGAGCATGAATAAATTGTTAAGCAAAGTTGATTTAAATAAAAAAAACAGGGGTTTAGCTTGCCTAAAAGTACATAATTTTTTTTAAAGAATGTATATTGGCATTCAATATTCAAAATTTAAGATTTGAAAGATTATATTTTCTAATGCGCGACAGGAAAGAGTATGGATGCCATTTGCAAAACGTAAATTCATATTCAGAGTATTCAGACGTCACTTAAGTACTTGGTCGATACACGAAGAAACTCTTATACATTCTCGCTACTGGCATTCTGCGAATTTTTAGAAATACATATGCTCCATTTAAATATTTATACATCATGATTTCACAAATGCATATTTAGTGTATTTTCAAATCAACTGAGCAATTATAACTCATGCGTTACAACAACTGCCAGAGAGTGGTGGAATACGAGACACGTGAATATATATTTGTTAATATTACGAAAACGAACCTTAAACTCAAGGTTGTATTCCATTCATAGTTAAAAAAATTTCATCTTTTGAAAAAAAAAAGCGTTTTTATGAATACATCACAACAACCTTCGTGGAATTGAAAAGAAAATTTAAAAGCCTTTTTCTTCCACATCTTCAAAGGGAGTGCTGCTGAGGATATAGAAGAAAAGTATTTGGGATTCCTTCGCTTCAGTTTAAAGTTCAATTGTATTGCATTGCATCATTGTAAATCGGAGGATTGCATTGCTTTGATGGGTAGCTTACAATTAGTCAATTACCGGTGGTATGGTGCTCTGATTCATGTAAGTTTGTAAAAAAGGTAAGGGAAATAAATGTCTGTGCATACAGGGTTGAACCGGTGGAACGAAGGCCAGGTTGAGGTGGTTTCTTTTGTTAATACTTAATACTTAGCATGGTCCTACATTGAAACGCTTTTACAACATAATCGTTTTACATGTGCAACGAAAAACGAAATGTTGAAAAGTGAAAAAAAAAAGATTTAAAGCTCAAAACCAGCCAAACCCTCCACAACCCAGATATAGTGTAGCAGAGGCACAGTGATCGTCGTGAGTCTTAAGGACAATAATAATAGTGGATGTCATGGGAAGCTTCACACTGGTCGTGTACCGACTCACCTTACCTATTCATGGATGGCAATTTAAGAATTATCCTGTCTGCCTGCCTGCCTGATTTGCTTGTCTACCTAACTTCAAATCCCTATAAATAACAGTACGTTAAAAGAAGGGGTCAAGTACCCTAGGAGGCACCTAAAAGTTCTGCATATATAACCGAATTGAATATGAAAATTGGTTTCATATACTGGGTGAACGAACGTGTTCATGTTCATACCTGTTACTTGCCTTAGGGTACTGAACTAGGCCAATACCACTGTTGTCAACGAAAGAGATGAGATGAGGAGAGAGAGAGAGAGAGAGTAAGTAATGTAACAAGTATTCTTCGTTCAATAAATGCAGCGTGAAGTGAATATCATGATACGAATTGGTATAATATCATGTAGGTATTAGGATTTTACACATCATCATCATGATCTGCTTCGGTTATTTGTCGTACCACCGGCGAGTGCGAACTGCGAATGATAAGATTCGACTGAAAACTCGACTATATTATTATTATTACTATATTGTTGTATGCAACTTGTGCGCGATAAAGATTACTGCACAATGAAATCTGCATGGTTGACCTTATTTATTGAATACTGTGTAGAATAAAGTAGCTCAGGCGAGAAATATCATGATAATGTTGAATGAAATGGGCGGTGGTCCTTTCGTAGCTTACTTTTACTCCACAATAATAATGATGCTCATGTCAGTTTGTAGTATTTTGTTGCGCTGCTATAAATAAAAACTGTTTCGCAGTATTTTATTGTTAAAACGTGTGCGATAGTTTATCAAAAATGAGTATTATTTATTAATAAAGTATCATTGTCGTGCGTGTGAAATTCAATTCATGCAACCGTGCGGAAATGGGTTGCATCGAAAACTTTTGTCATTACATTACATGTCATCATAAGTGTATAGCGTGATGATGATGATATAGATGATGATTTCTGTCATGATATGATACAGGTAAGGTGTAGTCTAATTAAGTATACTTTTGGGATCGGGATGGAATCATTTATCATTTCGTTAGTTATATTATATCGTTTCTACTAAACATGAATTGAATTGTACTCAGTCCTGCAAAACCTACATCACCAATTGGACATAAGATGTAAGAAGCAAGAAGTACATACATATATTTCATATGGGAAGTCTACGCCACCTATCGTCAGAAGCGGCCACATCCCCAGATAGAAGTTGTAATGGAAAAAACAATGGTTCATGCCCTCGATCTAAAAACAATAATATGACTAATGAATGATTAGTCAAGAAATGCTCTTTGTCTTCTTCATGATTACCTATAGTTAGTTGTAATAATTGTATGAAGATTATTGTAATGGATGTGTACCAAACTCATTGTCAGCTAGATCTGTTATATAGTCTTAATTACTTTGCACAAATTTATATGAATCATACCATGAAAATTATTAAGGATTTCAACCAAAAACAAGCATACGATTTAGATTAGATGATTAAATTTTGTCATTATATTTGTCCAAATGCATTTTGGGTAGTACTGGTATGGTAGATCGATGAGTAACTGGTAGCCTTCTATGATGAGTACAAAGAAAAATTCAGTTTCCTCTCGACATTTTCATATATTATTGTTAGGATTTTAAATTCATTATTATTATTATTATTATTTTATCCCCAAAATTATTGCTCAAATCAATAATCAATTACTACTTCTTCCACTTTCCAAATTTTTTTAGGCAAGTATCAAAAGCCATTATACTATACGTCTCTCGTTCGTAAATATGTTTGTGTGTTATTGTCACATGGAAATAATAATAATCCTACAGTACATTCTTCATGTAAATCAGATTTTCCAGACATTTGCAATTTGGATGTGTGTGATTTCCCCAGTTCTTGCGCGCATAATGAATGTCATGTGTATTTTCCATGAATACAATAATAACAACGAAGGTCACAACTACAACACAATCCCAATATATCCCAGAACAATTGAACAAAGACAATCTTCTGACAAAAAAAACCATTGGACTAACATCAAATCACATATTGCCGGCTGATGTGGTCCATATGGCCCCTCCTGTACAACAGTTCAAGTTCAAGCAGACCATATTATAATGTTGATGATCTGATCATATAATATGCAGAGTAAAAGTACAGAGAACAACATAATACACACATTCGATTCTATGCATTCAACTTCATCATCAGATTCATCTTGTGCACAATATTTTACAGAGACTTAAGATGGTTTTTTAGTAGGTGGTATATACCATCTTCAATATCCTTATAGAAAAGTCGAAATGTGGAGCGCTGCTCAGCAATGTGACTTGCTGGTTTGCCGGAGAGCAGGTAAACCCTGTCTTGAGTTTGAATTGTTGTGGAGAGAGAGAGAGAGAGAGAGATTTTCTGCTAAATCAGAGACTAGCCCATTAACCCTATCCATCCAAGAGTAAATAATATTACTCACTCACAAGATATAACGTCGTCGTCCATGCATGCATATAGAGAATAGAGACTCTTATGTTTTGACACGAGTAATATAATATTATAAAGGAATAGAAAAAAATAATAGATAAAATACACATACTCTCTTCTTGCGAGAGAAAGTAATATATTGGGTTCAATTTGTGGGGGCTCAGAAACAAGAGAAATAGTACATAATACGAATAATAATAATAGTACGATACGAATATAATATATGTTATAATACTGAAGTTGGACTGGGAACGGTGTATGCAAAATCCCAAATTAATCCTGAATATTTTAACAATCAGTGAATTATTGAAGAAAAAATGGAAAAATAGAGAAGACGTCAATATAGTGGGTTATGGAGAGAGAGAGAGAGAGAGAGATAGTCTCAGCGTCTCTGTCATCAAAACCAACTAAATTAATTGTTCAGTGGTTTTATATGATTGATCAGAAATACGAATGTTTTTAAAGTCATCAATTGTAAGTTTATTTTTTTAAAACAAAACTCGCAACTTCAAAGTGATAATTTAAGTCGAAAGTTGTGTAATAAGAGGCATCTTTAAATGAGGGGTTTATTATTATTATTATTATTAGACTATTAATAATAATTGCAAATGTGAAAAGTTGCGACGTTCATGGAGATGACACAAAACAAATCGTGTGGGAGAGGAGATACTTACCTATTTAATCTCCTTTTTGTAATCTTTAGAGCGAGAGTGAAGTTTTAAGAAAATTTTTTTACATTTTGTTGCTACTATATTACTCTTGCTTGACTGGTTAAACTGACGACTGGACTGGTTTAGGAGGGGAGTCAAGCGTAAAGAAAGAGTCATTTTTTTTTATATTACGTGGTGTTGTTGTAACAGAGGATCTCAGTGATTTATACTTTCATCGACTTTTGATTAATTACAATTTACAATGCGAATGTGATAATAGTAATCCATTTTTTGGACGCTCCACTTTTAATTGTGACTCCGTTGTTACCGTACCGTCGTCCTTACATATCGCCTCCGGACTCCTTGACTTTTTCCTTTGGGATTTCGTTTGAAACCTATAAATGTCTTTGGGCTGACATATAGACAAAAAAAATCAATAGACGGTTAGCCCTGTTTTCCCTGTGGTGTAAACATGTCTGGAGAAGAAGTATTGGCGACAAGTGTGGAAAAAGGTGGGGATGGGGACAAGGCGGATAACAACCCTATCGAAGGAGGAGGAGGAGGGGGAGGGGATGAGAGTGGGGCAGGGGGAATTTCTTCGCCGGCTTCACCCACTGTTAATAATAATCTTGGTAATTAATTAATACTGAAAACAGGTTTAAAAATTTTTGGGCAAAGGTCGCTCATTACCTATTTATATGTCCATGTAGATTGCATGCATAATAATTACGTTGACACATTTTAATTTTAGGAAGCGATGATGGAGGACTAGTCTCCATGCGTGAACACATTGTCGCACTTCAGAAACAACTGGAGGAACTAGATGAAGATTTTGGTACGAAACGAGCCCGATTTCGGGAACTATTTATGCAAAAAGAAGGTTGGTTTGATAGGAAATTTTACTTAATTAAAGGAAGTAATAACAATCGACAGGTTGACCACAAGTTTTATAATGACTTTCTTAAAAATTGTTGTAGATGAGTTAACGAAAGAGAGGGAAGCAAAGCAAAAGTTGGAGGAGGATGTGAAACAACTACAAGATGAGCTAAATGAAACAAAAAGCCAAGTTACCATTGCAGAACTGCAAAAACATGATGTGGAAATGGAGCGTCAGCGCTATCATGGTGATTTAATTACGCTTCGGAGGAAATACGATGGTACGTACATGCGTTCAACGTTACTTGTTCCTGTGTTATTTTATTAATTTTTGGCAGTGTTGAGTAGACACCTACAATAAATTATAGTTTCACACACAAGTATAGTAGCCCAATCGGATGTGGGTAATAAAAAGGAAGTACCTACATAGCTGGCAGTATTTACATAGAGAAGTAGTTGGCGTATTTTATGCGAATTATTTTGTGGTTTTCATGATTATGCGTATTTCTTAATGATACATCATCGGATTTATATATGTATTGGTCTCCTCGTAGGACACGCTAAATTTGTTTGTGGTAATCTTGTTTGTTTTTACAGAATCAATCAAAGACATCACTACCAAATATGACAATGAAATACATAGATTAAAACACGTAAACAGTAAATTAGAAGCGAATATTAACGAAGTTCGGGAGACACTGTCGCCGTCATCTGGCGTAAACTTTGATGGACCTGGCACTGTCTTCTCAACAGTAGGTCAACATTTTAAGAAAAGTTTAGCTAGAAAAATCAACTCTACGATGGCCACTAGTAACGATAGTCTTCATGAAATTGATGACGGCACTAAAGTCAGCAGGACCAGCAGCACTTCCAAATATGTAAGAGAACACACAATAAAAAAACCAACCTGTTGTACACTACGATTGTTCAGTCAGGAGAAATATTTTAACAGAAGAACAGAAACAGAAAGTATCAACAAATGGATTAAATAAAGTGTAAACTCATCATCATCATCATTATTATTCTGAAATTCTGCAGGCTCATGAAGATGCAGAAATGTTAAGATCCCTAGTAGTGCAATTAGAAGAGGAATTAGTTGCTTTAAAGGAAAAAGTCAGGAACTCTGATGAGCAGCTGGCGGCATTGCAAAACGCTCAAGAATCACTAGTCAAAGGGAATGATGCACTAACACTCTTCCTACAGGGCAAAGATGTGCAAGACGTATTAACACAACTAGATGATAAGGTAACAATACCAATATTTTACCACGTTCCCATGCCCTACTTTGGCTATTCTGAATTTTAAAATACTTTATTGTTATTTTATTTTCCCAGTTAAGAACAGCCCAAAACGGTTTAGAAGCAGAGAAATCATCTCGTGCGGATTTAGAGATGTACGTTGCGTTTGCTAACGCACAGAAAACATTGTTGCAAGATGAGTTAGATAAAGCCAAATTGGAATTTCGGGACCTGAAAGAACAGTACGTTGATGTAGCACATCATTTCTCTTAACTATAATTACAACTATAGCGTTGAACAAGTCGCAGTATTAATTTTGTTGATGCAAAACTCAATTATTTGCAGGTTACATGCAGAAAAGAAACGCTATGAAGATAGTTGCAAACGATTTGATACCATTTCAAAAATGCCACAAGACATAGTCCAAGCAAAATTAGCCAAGTTACAGGAGGAAGTAAGTCAATTTCGGGATTGTCCACCTGATGAAGCTGTGAAAAAAATTATTGATTTACATGAGCTGATTAATTCCGATGCTTCCGATATCAGTGTAAGTAAATGTGCCATTCAGTTGACATGGAAGATTTTTTTTATATTCCTTCAAACGCAAATATATCCCTCAAGTAGTTTCTGTTAGGCTCAAATAATTAGACCAGACGTCGATACATCTGATGCTACATGCATCAGTAAAGGTTAGGGTATGTCTCATCTGTGTAAAGTTTGTGCTTTGAAAGGGTGGTGGATCTTTTGGTCATGTTATTAAGCCCGTTATTATTATTAAGCCCCACAGCACCCTTTAAGATTCCTGCAACATCAAATCTAACTTTAACAGGAAAGAATGCAACGAATATGAAAAAATCTTTACGTCCAATCTTTTTTTATTTTGAACTCTATGGATTAACTCTAAGAACGTAAAGGGTAACTACAAGAAATTTCGTTATGGGGTTACAGAATTTGTTAGAACCTGTACCAATTGAACCTGCTCCGTGTCAGGAATGTGATAGTCGCCAATCACAGATTGACAGGCTAAAAGATGAACTACAAAAGTCGTCCCAATTTAGAAAAGAAATTGAAGAAGAGAGTAATACAAAAGCGCAGAATCTTCAGGTAACCTTTAAATTAAACGAATAACATTTTGATTAAATGAATAAATTCAGAACTATATAGACCTCTAAAACTCTAGTCATCATTGCTGGTTTTAAATTAAATTTTAGACACAGCTTAATACTTTGGAAGCGCAAATGGGAACTTATGAACTCCTGCTTCACGAAGTGAATACCACTTCTCAGCAAGCCATGGACAACATGGAAAGCCAACTAAAGCGGTTGCAGTATGAGCGGGATGCTGTTCAAAGCAAAATTGAAAAGTAATTTCCGACCTAAAAATCATTTTTTTAAGCAATGATTCTTATTGTTAGTTTTGGAAACACATTTTAATTTGATGTAATTTTAGGATTGAGTTGGAAAATGATAACCTGAAAGGAAAGCACGTAAAGAATTCACTGGCAATGCAAAATGAAACGATCTCCCTACCGAATGACGTTATGGTAATTAAAGTGAACGACTCGATTTATTTATTTAGTTGACAAGAACACTTAAAAATTGTTGGTGAAACAATTATAGGAATTACAAGAATTGGTTCTGAAACTACGAGAGGACTTAATTAGCATTCAGGTAGGAAAGGAAATGGTGGAAGGTGAACTTCAGTTTTTGAAGGATCAAATGAAAATGATCGAAGAGGAGAAGACAACAGTTGAGGAGGGCCTCAATGCAGAAATTACAAGTCTTCGGTAATTAAATATTATTCTGAAATAATATATTTATGGAGAACTGGATTATATGATGCCGACAACATTCTGTTAGAGTTTTGCTTGGTATAATAATATTCGACTTTTCTGACGATCATTTTAGGGATGTGCTGACGGAAAGCAAGCACAGAATTGATGCATTAGAAGAGGAGAAGCGGAAACTGGAAAAGATGATCAATGATGTTAAAACAAAACTAATGGCTACGGAGGCACAAACCAGTAAAATTTACCAATCCAAAAAACAGAGCGAGGAACAAGTAAAGGAAAAGGTAATTTTGCACACTGGACGATATGATGATAAAAACAGTTCTGAATCAATGTTGTTATGAAACCGAGAAATATTATCTTGATGATTTTAGGAAGCTCAGAATGAAGGCCTATCACGGGACAATCAGGAGCTGCAAGCCAAAATAGCAACGCTACGTAAGGAATTAACAAATAGTGAGGAACTTCAAAAGGACTTGATTTCCCTGAGTAAATCCCTTCAGATGGAGTTAGAAGCAATCCGTTGTCCGGAAGCGGAAGTTCGGTGGCAACATCCTGACGACATTAGCCAATGTAAAACTTGTAAAAAGGGGTTACACGATACCAGGGACAAGGTAAGGTGACTCTGGAGCTGTATAAAATTTCCTAGGCGATGATGATGCGATGACAGTTAGGGTGTTATGTCAAATGTTCTAATAATTGCAGATACATTGTAAACATTGCGGCCGAATATTTTGCAGTGATTGTATGAGTCGCACGGTCCGAAGAGGAAATAGAGATTACAACGTATGTGGTTTCTGTCACACCCTCCTAGCCCACGATTCGGCTCCGTACTTTAGCACCGAGCCCCCACATTCGCCAGACTAGATTATCATTATCATCATCATCATCATCATGTAACTTACTTTTGTATTTTCGAATTAATTAATTAATTAATGTAGGTAAAATTTTTTAGAATTACTCAACATAGCACCATATCGTTGGGATATTTGTCAGTCAAGCATTGTTGCTAGTAGTAATTTCATCATCCTCACTGTTGTTTTCAAATATGTACATTTTAATCTATGAAATATTTTATTGATTCGCAAACGCAGTTGTAAACCTACACGTTATCGGATAACGCTAAAATATCCTGTCGTGCGTGAGGTCCTTGTACTCAGAAACGTCTATGTCAATCAAACGTATTATTATGCAAGCAGAGAAAAACATTTTGAGTGAACTTTTAACGAGAGGTTATATTTATTAACGTCATAATAATATACATCATCATGATTACAATAAAGGCATTCCTTAACTTCTTTACGTAATCAAGCTATAATAAGCAACTGCCGCTCTTAATAGACATATTTTATACTTATTCAGCTGTGGTGCTTTCATAACGATGTGACTCACCACCCAGCTTAATTATCCATTCGTGAATCATCCTTATAATGTCGTGCAATGCAATCATGTCGTCGTCGTCGTCGGTGTTATCCTTGCAACCATCGTACTACTTTTTTACATAATCCCAGTTTTAATTATTCCAAAGCCCATGCATAAAAGAGTAGTAGTATACTTGCTGTGAACAGGTTTTCAGTAAATCATCCCGGAATGAAAGTCATTGCGATGAAAGAATACATTTGGGTTGATTGTGGAGACTGTGGGTTCTAATGTTGTGTACAGATTTCCATCTGTCAAAACCAAATTTGCATCAAATAATGAGATTTTTTGGAAACAACCCGAATATATGAAATTATCATTTAATGAGTCTTAGTATATTTTTTATTAATTCTTATGTGATGATATTGATGTGTACTTTACATACCGCCCCACAAGGCTGTTTTGTAGTTCTTCGTAGTAGGTTTAAAATGGAAAAAGGATGGTGAGTAGCCGGAACATTGGTCCTCCTGGTCTTCAAAGCAAACGGCTTCTTTGTCCAACGAGGCTAGTTGTCTTCCCTAACATCAAAAACGTGAAGGAGCAATGGAAAACGTCACTTTTTAATAAATCCCCTCAACAACAGCGAAATCGCTAAAAACTTATATTTAGAATTCGTTTAAATAGATACTTTTGGCATAAACATAATGAGGAATGTGGTGAGACTGTGGGCCACTAAGCCAAACGAAACGCATGCATCCTGGTGTCTCCCCTTTTAACAAAAAAAAACCAACAACAAACCACCGTTTTAGTTAGTTAGCACCCTCAACAAATCTGCAAGGCAAGGAGAGCCTGCCTGTAATAACATAGAATTATGAATGCAAGTGATTTTTCACCTGTAACATCCACCCAGCAACAGTCCAGCTCAGTGCAACAGGGACGGTAACAACTGCTGTAATTAAGATGTACACCGACTCTCTATAATTTTCCACAACGCCTTTGTACGCCGCTCTGCCAGCCAGTAATCCAACCATGAGGACCAGAACTGCGACGTACGACAAGGAGTAGAGGAGTTGCACAAAGGATGTTCCACATTGCAGAAGAATTGAACGACCAGATTCCACCGTCTACAAGACAAACATAATATATAACACAACATATAAGAGCAAAACCAAAAAGTCTCTATTTAAACTGCTTTCTTTCTTGTTACATAATGTTTTATACATTGTCACAACAAGCTATAACCGCAGCCCAGACAGAACAAGCCGTGCCGTATGCAATGCAAATCCAACCATCATATCATCCCTCATTCTCTGCCATCAACAATCATCGTCGTGTTCAAAACATAACAGTTTTTACCATTTCATTCAGGGCAAGCATAATAGAGTGGAGTGTGGAGTCAGAGAGAATGCGATAATGAACTACATTTTATAAAAGTATATGCATTCACCCTCCGACTGCATTTTATTATTACACGAGAGCCGTTTTTATATGCTGATATAGCTTCTCTCTTCACAGTTAGCCCGATTATGGACAATGTACACAGGTGGTAAGCGAAGCGAGACGGAGCAATCCCCAATTAAAAGCCGTGTGTAGTGCTGCAGAGTGCTACAATTGTCAATGCACGATCAAACGGGTATTTGTGGCAACTGATGACTACTCATGCAACGCAACAACAACGCCGTTGACTCTCCTAACACACTCCAATTTCCATGCATATCTTGGCAACATCAACAAAAAAATCAAATCTCCAAAACAAACTCGCTTGATATTGAGCTAGAATTTTACACACTACTCTCTGCTAACGGTTAAAAAGCCACTACTACTGTACGTACAGTACTAACCCAGTAAAGATAAAGTTCAGGCTCTCTTAAGAGCACACATTTATCGCTTATTATTACTCAAATGAAAAAATAGGAATAGGATTCCCTTAATTGTCAATTTTTCTCTCACAATTTACTCTCCACCACCATTTTTTTCTTTTGCATTTTCTGCTATTTTCTCAAAATATATAAGTGGTAGTGAGTGAGTGAGGGATGACTTAAGGTACAATTCTAAATAGGATGTGGATATATATGAGCTAGGGAAACAAACTTTAGAGACCCGCTACAATAAACTACTCATCGCATCGCATCATCATTATATTATTATTATTCATCATTTCATTTCATGGTGGAATGGAAACCCGGTATTACATACTTTTTAGCAAAATCAACAACTTGTATGATTTCTCTTTGCAGCAATCATGACATAAAAAGCTACTACTACTACACTACTGTTACAATATGTACTATGCACAACACAAGTTGCGTTTGTTCTTCTTTCGTGTGTGTTTTTTTTCAAAGAGGAAGTAGAAGGTTTGAAGCATTTAAAATAAGATTGTTGTGTGTTATAAGAAATTAAAGGACAAAAAAAACTTGGGTATATTATGTGGTTTTTTTTGAGCGTACATGAGCATGTAACTGGCTACACACACAAAAAAAACTTCAGAAAAAGAAGAAGTTGCACATTTTCTGCTAAAACTTATTGCGTGAGCAAAAAGGAGGCACTCTCTTCTACGCACCCATACGTGATATAAGAAAAACTTCATATAGATTCAACAGAAACATTATTTCTTTCGTAGGTAAGTAATTCTGGTTTCAACTGAACAAAAATCGTCTTGACAAGGATTCATACTTGTTGTCATCATCATCTTGATTGTAGGCGTTCTTTTTCTCTCTTCTGCCGAGTGAAAACGACAATACAATTTTGTTACTTCTTCGTCTGCGTGGTCTAGCATCATGAATTTGATTTCAGTTAAATGCAGTGTAAATGCCCAAGAATGATGGGGCTTTCGAAGTGTTTATTACCATGCAACACAACAAGTGAGAAAAAAAACTAGTGTAGGGAAAACAGCGTTTATTTGGGATATGATGACAAAACATGTCGCTGGCGTTGTAAATACAATTACAAAGGAAGAAAGTGAAAGGGTGAGAAAATCAAGAGAATAAGAAGAGACTGTAAATTGGCAACAGCAACAGTTTTGTATTATTATTATTCTCCTTGAAATTGGGGTTTGGCATGCACAGCTTGTGGTATAGGATTTCAAAGAGGATACCTAATAATAATGACAATTAAATTTGATTTGGAAAATACTTGATTACCTGTAGGAATGGTGGATATATGATGACCCATTGGGTGTCAATGGCGACCTGGACCAATACAGCGAAAAAGAGGAGGATCCCTTGGTAGGATGTCGGCAGATAGACGCCAGTGTCGAGACTCAGCAGAAAGACGCACTTCACCATGAGAACTGAAAAGATGAGGCTGTAAGTGATTCCCACGCCTAATCTCCCCACAAAGCATCCAATTATTGAGGGATGAACTGCAAACATGAGGGCGAGGAAGGAGCAGAGGAACAGCCCAAAGAGGAGCATTTGTCCGAGGAACAAGTGCCTTCTAGACTGGCCCCTCGCTCGGCACAGGACATACACCTCGAAGAGGATGATGAGGATCATGTTCAAGGCTGCCAGGACAAAGAGCGGAATGGTCCACAACTCCCGTTTCAGAAAGCCCCCGATCGTCATCCCGTAGTATTCCTGTTCCTCCTCCGACTCGATCAGCTCGTCTCTGCCAAAGTGACTGTCGATCGACCAGATCTTGTCTGAGTCAGCTTTTCTCACTTCTCCCTTTATGGCATTGGCATTGGCACCAGCTGGGGATGAAGTGGTGGTGGAGGTGGTGGAGGGTGACGATGACGACGACGTTGTTGTTTTTGTTTTACTATCACTTTTGAAGTGGTAATCCTTTGAGCTGCTGCCACTGCTTATGAGATCTTGATTTTGGTGCTCGACGACGTCGTCGTTGAATGTTGCTGTGATTGTTCCGGTCGTATGAAAAAGATCGTCATGAAAGGTATGGCCGTCATCAGAGATTTCACTTACGTCTTCTTCCACGCTACCTTGGTGTTGATGGCTGTGATGAGCTTGATCTACATTGTTGGTGTGCTCCTCACCGTTACCATCCCCACCACTAATGTCCTCCCCATCATGATCCAAGTTGAGGTAGTGCTGTTTACCACTTGCAAAGCCAGTGGTGCCACCACCATCACCACCGCCACTGCTAGTGTCTTCGATTGAAATGTATTTGCTCGGTTGAGCAGCCGCACCACCTCCTCTCGTACTCTCACTCCTTCCTCGATTCCGACTGCTGCTGTCATTTTTTAAACCATGATCATCAGTCTCGATTTCGTCAATACTACTGCTCGTGTCACTAATCAATTTTGTGTAAGCACTGCCACCCCCGCCGTCACCACCATCATTTGATACAAGGTTATTATTATTACTACTACTACTACTGCTACTACTACTACTACTACTCGAATTAGAACTACTACTTCCACCACGGGTACTACTACTGCTTGTGGTGGTGGTGGTGGTGGAGTTGTAATTATTGGTGTTGTTGTTCTTGTTGTTCATGTTCCTCCAAAAATTGGCAATTCTACTCAGGATGTTACTACTACTTTTCTCTATAGTGCCATCAATTGGGCGAAAGGCTGCCAAGCTTAAATAGTTTGCAGGGAGAAGGGTTGGTTTACTCAACGAAGGGTTGCTAATACTACTGCTACTATCACTACGATTATCTTTGTTATTTTCGTTATCAGCAGCCGCAGCAGAAGGAGAAGCTTCTACCGTATTTATTGGAGTCGCCGCGCTCTGTTTCTCAAAGAGATCAGTCTCTTGGCTGTTGTACCTGTCAATGTCGATACTGCTCAAGGTAGCATCACTCCCTGTCGTATAGTACGATTCAAGCTCTTCCTCGGGTGCATACAAGGACGAAGGCTCTTCACGGGCCAACACCGACGGCGATGAAAGGGATGACTTCGGATGCTTCAACTTGATTGGATGGTGATGATGGGGGTGCTCCTGGTGCTCGATCTCATCCCCCCGATCCTTTGCAGTTGGGTGGCTGAATGGGGTTGGAAACTTGACAAAGGGGACCTGCTCATGCTCGTGACTCTCAGATTCAATTGAGCCGCCCCCGTGACCCGTGGGGGCGTAATAGCTCGGCTTGCTGGTTTCATACAGCAAGGGCACCGTTCCCCGAGACGAGTTCAGCTTCATGAGCATCACATTTCTGCTATTGTTTGCGGAAGAGGATGACGAAGGCCCTTTGCGCGGCACGCTGCTCCCGTGGATCTGCTCCACAAGACCTGTCTTGTAGGAGAGCGCAGATGGCCAGCTGAATAGGAGAAGGAAGAGCACTGCTGCTGTTGTGGTGGAGGTGGTACTAGTGGTGAGAAAATAATGTCGACGCTGCCGCGGCATTAATCCTATACATAGTTCTGAATAAATATGCGACTTCATGATGACTAAGGTGTAGTTGGTTTTGTATGGTGGATGAGTTGTAAAAACAATGATTAGCTTTCTCCCTCTTCTGACATTTATGGACAGTAAACGGTTAGCCGACTGTAACGTTCACTTTTATATATCCTTTCTCTCATGAATGCTACTTTTCATTCGTTCCTTTTGCGGTTGGAGGCTCCTGGATCAACCAAAAAATTCAAAATAATAGTAGTAATGTATTTTGTCGACCCTGCGCAAAAGCGTTTTTACAGTTACTCCATACTTCTTTGCTCTTTTCGCTTTAGTTTCGCACGTCAAAGAGAATGGGGAATTGGTGAATGGAGTTGTTTATGTGGGACAGCGTGACAATCGCTGTGAGTGATGAGTCTGTGGACGAGCATAGGTCTGCGGATGTTTCGGTAAGTTCATCCTCACAATTACAGATATCTCCCTTTAGTTTCTTCAAGTCATCCTCGACGACGACGACGTGATGATGGGTCGAAAACTCCGTTTTCCCTTTGTAGTTCCGCAGACAGGCTTGAAAAAAATTGATTTCTGCTCACTTTTCTTGATTACCTTGCTTTTGTACTCTCGGGTTCTCTACTCGTCTTCTTGAGTCTTGACTCTGCGCGAATTGAAATCATAAATGGGATTTTATAAATTAAACGACATACCGTAAACGGAAATATGTTGTTGCATGAAGAAGAAGAAGAAAAAGACTTTTCTTTCTGATGCTGGCATGTATGTATTAGTCGTGGCAGATGTAGAATGCCGAAATGCGGGCTAGGTGATGCGTGAAGTGAAAACATGAAAAATGAAGGTGCTTTTTTACGACGCACATTAAACACAAACAACCAATCTTCCCTGTCTTTCTTCGTATTCGGCAGTTTTTAAATGAATGAACCATGTCGGCGGAAGTTATATGGCTTATTATTGCTCTCGGAACGGAACCATACGGATGAACAGAGGATGAAATGAATTATATACATATATGCATGCACGTTTAGTTTGTAATAATCACATAATCATGTATTCAAATTGTTTAATATATATCATGCCTGAAATTACTCTTGCAAGTCGCAACTCGCAACTCGCAAAGTGTTGTTGCAGAGGAAGCACATTTATTTTATTTGTGGCATTATTGCAATTCCTAATATCAAATCCACCTTGTTGCGGTTCCCTACTACGTGCACTAACCGTTGTTATCGGTTTCATTGTAACGAAAGAGCCGTTCCTGACAAGAGGGTTCGACTCCTTTTTTGTAAAGTAGTTTGAAAACGCTCTTCCGTAAAATGTTTGTATTTTTTTGTAAAATAAAAAACTGGAAAACGTTAGATTAGATTATTGCAACAACCTTTTGCTTCCACCAACCACACCACACCACATATATGCAATTGCAATGTAACATCCCTGATGAATTTATTATTTCCGTGGTCTAGGAATAAGGAAAAAATGTGTGGCTTTTAAAGTGATTAACTGTTGAGGGATTAATCCCAATGTGGTGTATATGAATGGCTGGCAGTTCTTCTGATTGAATTTTTTTTCTTTCGTCGTCAATTACACATTTCAGAGTAGCACAATTTTTACGCAATATTGTATGCTTCTATGGTTTTTAATAAGTCGTGTCTAATTTCTTATTCACGGCAGGCTCTCGTTAATCATCAGCCAACCAAGACTGACCAAAAAATGATATAATTTAAATCAACTCTCCTCCTGACACAGTTATGTATTAATCCGATACTTACGATAGGAGTATTAAAATTGTGCTTTTTATAGAGAGAGAGAGAGAGAGAGACGTTTTTTTGTGTTTACCAAAAATAAATAGACAAAAAAAAGCATTAAAACTGTCTGTGGGAAACTACACACACTGGGAGATACTATTCAGAGACCGTTTATAAAATCCCCTTTTATTATTATAAAGTTTTGAATTATTATTACCATTCAATTTCTAATAACTTTCTATAGCCGTTATGCAATATTTGTAATAAAAACCCAAATATAAACACATAAATAAACAGTAAATGCAACAACAACAAAAACGCAAAATGCCACGCCATGATTTCCTTTTTCTTTTATTTCACACGAAATGAAATGATGTGGTTTTGCAAATACGTCTATAAATCTTTCAAATAATGCACTACGCATGACATGACTGTGCGTAATACTTAGAGCTGATAGAATCATTAAGATTTATTACTCACGTTTGCAGATTAGATTTTATCAATTGCTGGAAATCACGTGGAGTTTCTAATTCAAATGAAATATAGACGACTACTACTGCTATGCTGCTACTAATACTAACCACTTACACAACAATTTCATCTATATTGAAAATACCTGACATCACACCATTTCTTTTTTTTTTTTTTGAAGGCGATTGCTATCTGAACTTTTGCTACTATAATATATTTTCTGTAAAAAAACCATATTAGATTACACCTATTATTATTACATATTATGCATCGCCATTTGACACGGTTTTTGAAAAACTCTGCTACTTTTCTCCACAGGACATGCTAACCTGTTGGTACATGAGGGGTTATAGATAATCACTCCACCGTAAGGAGCGAGCGTGAGTTGTTCAAGATGATGAACCTCCTTAGGTGGCGAAAAATCCCCTCTAGGTAGATGTGTGTATCCTTCAAGGACTAGTGGGGATCATAGTGAAATTACATGAAAAATGGATTCGTTTTTTTCCCCTTCTATTTTAGAGGGTGCGTAATTTGGATTTTAAATTACTACGCCTCTACCCACCGTAAATATTCAACTCACTTTTTGCATTTACTACGTTCAACGTCTACGTTTCAGGCAATATTAATTTTGTACTCATGTACATAAAGCTAAAAGAGTAAGAGGGTACAATAATGAAATACCTATATAATATATTATGAACTACTAACTTACAAGCTCAACACACGATATTTCATTTTCATACCACACCACTACTACCACTCCAATTATATTCATGTAAAATAAGAATAGTGAGTGAGTGGGGGGGGGCATTAATTCAAGTCATGGACTGATTGTCACAATTACCTGCTGATGATAATAATCTTATTAAAATGCAGTGAGTAGTAGTAGTAGTGATTCATTCGTCAGTAAATGTATATATATATGTAGAAAGAAAGAAAAAAGTTTCTTTCTCTGCAAGCGGATATAGTAAGTATATCCAAAAAACGCAGGAATATATAAGCCCAACTTCCCAGCAGCATGCATTTTTAATGGGTGTGTAGTGACGACGACGACGAGGACAGCAAAGACAAAAAACAAGGCTCACTTGGGAGTTTTCAAGAAAAGAAAAAAACAACAAAATGTCACCAACAATCACACGGCCAACTTTGCATGGTTGATCATCACACTGAAATGTTTATGATTTTGTGTTATAAAAAAAAATTGTCCCAAACGCCAAAATTGTATTTTATGGGTTCCCCTTGTAATTTAGAACAGATCCCCAATTTAACGCTGAGCATGCTTTGTATGCTAACGAAATATATCAAATGGGTGGTTTAACAGTAAGTTCACGTAAGTACCGATTTATTTTATCATTTTTTCCCCTTGTACGCAGCCTATCATGCAACCATATATAGGATGACAATATTGAGCAGTGTGGCTGTAAGAAAAAATAATAAAACCAAGAATAATTTTTTTTCGACTTTGTGCATACATTTTTTACAAAGAAGTACATCTATTTAGCCACCCACACTTGTTGAGAGGTTTCAACCAACGAGCTGATTTTTAGCGTTTTCCCCTGAAGATCATCATCATCATCATCACAAGTAGCGGATTTGGTGTGTGAGAGCCTTGAAAATGGAGAAACCCCAAGACGCATAAAGGCTTTTTAAAAAAAATGATAGTAAAACATGGTTTTACTCAGGTTATAAATGTATCGTCTCGTCTCAATAAAAACAACATCATTTATATACAAACTTCGGTGTCACGTTGCATTAGCCGGCACCACACACTAAATTGTCACCACAATTTACATTCAGTTAGGACAACAACAAAAAATTCAAATGAGATAGGAGGATACTTTTGGTTTGGTCTGAAAAAGGTGCACTGCACACATATATACTCAAATTTATTTTTTCGTGGCTAATCACACAATATGACACCGAGTCCTGAGAACTTGACTACAAAGTTTGAGACGTCGTCGTCGTCGTCGTCGTCAATGTGTCAGAGAACCCTCCTGTCATGCCATTGTATTTGAATATATAAGTCATTCTCTGATTGCTGTGGTCGTCGCCTAGCTGCCATTAACAAATCGGTTTGATACTTTTGGCTAAAAATATATATTGTTGATTGTTAGCGGTTGAACAATATGCAAACATCGTACAGGAACACTGTGCTGTGCTCCATCCAACAAGGCTCACACCGTCTTTCTCTTTCCCTACACCTGCATCTTCCTCTGCTATTTTTCTTAGCAAAAGACTAGGTCTTCGTCTATTGTCGTCGTAGTAGAAAAAGAGTGGATATTTATATCAGGCAAATGAATGGTGAGTATTTAAAAGACGGACTGACTTTTTTCTGAATAATATATAGTGAAATGAGTTGGCTGGTGGAAAAGAAGGCACACACAAAGTCTTTGTCATCCATCGGTTAGCAACTTGCATGCTTATTTCCTAGGATGATAAGCCATCAAGCACAAAGTCAGTCAAAAAGTAAAAAGCTCACGACAATTTTTTTTGCCATTGTGGCGACTACAATTTGCATGCAGGCAGGCAGAAGGTTTTTTTTTACTTTAAGAAAAAATCTCTCTTCTCTCGTAACAACCTGTGTGCCTGTGCCTGTGTGTGTGTTTTTTCTGCTGTTTAGTTACATTTCATCTACCAAAACTAATACTGACATAATGATTGGATCATTGTTCACTCTCGAATGGTGTGCGTAGCTCGTCCTCGTCGTCGCGTCGTCGTGAATAGCTTGAGAATAATAATATATATTCTGTTTGCTCTATTGATATACTTATGCGGATTACACGGATGTGCATAATTTGCATATGAGCATGCTCCCACAAGCATATATATATATATGCACTAGCATTGTTCGGCCTCCCTCAACCACTAAAAAGCTTCATCTCACTTTTCCCTTTGAAACACAACTACCTACTTACTTTAGGTACACCTGTTAGCTAAAGATTTACTTATTTTTTTTGTTTGAGTTTTATTTAGTCCCTCTTCCCGTTTTAATACCTTATAATGTTTGTTTGATCAAAGGAGCGAAGAGTGTGACCAAAGTGGCTCTTGAGATTAAGCCATTTTCCAACTTTTTCCGGCATTCTCGCTGTGATTGACAAAACTAAACGATTACTTTGCGTCTGCTTCTAATTTGATTAGAGCAGTTGGCCATTTTTATTATTCCTATTGTGGAGCTGAGCTGAGGGAAAGAAATCACTTGGTATATATATATATATATATATATATATATATTCATCTCATCCCCATTTCTTCGTTATCTGCTCAGTCAGATACAATGAGTGATACAAACTAGCGTAGAAAAACATGGTACTTCATCGGATTCGCTTTCTGAAAAAATGAAAAGACACAAAAGCCAACACGAGCCAATTCAAATTTGGTTTTTGGTGATGATGATGATGATAAAATTTTCGTTTCTCAGACACAGTTTTGGTCGGTCGGTCGACACACAAATTTGTACGTGTATGTCCTATTTCTGTATAGAAAAAGTGTACATTCATCCGCTGTAATTGTGCTTTTATTTCCGTGCAAATAATTAGCATGCACGTCATTGGTGATGGGTTCGAGCATACCACACGCTAATGGACGTGCACACTTGGCATTTTAGGCACCTGCCAACTAATTTACCATTGTTTCTTCAAGTTAATCATACCTGCATCATCCATCAAGCATTTTATCACCAAGAAAATACATATAGAGATGCCAAAATTGTACACTTGAGAAATCGATGAACTATTTTGAATTCGCCGAGAGAGAGAGAGAGATAGAGAGAGAGGGAGAGAAGGGTTGTTTTATATATATATGTTTCTGCCAAAAATGATGCAGTTTTATTTTGCATGCGTAAAGCGTAACTATACTACTACCTCGTCGACGAGGTGTTTACATATATTTAAGGATAAAAATTGAATGAAAAAATAAACGGAACAGTGGCATCATCAACAACATCAACTTGATCGAGATGAGACTCTTCTGATTTAATACCACACTACATCATGAGATGCACGTCTTCACTACCAGAAGAACACATGTGGTTATCAGTGCGTGCCAGGTTGCATTCGAATCATCATGAAAAGTCATGAATCGTAGTAAGCAAAAGAGAATCTGTTTCCTCCCCGTTTTCGACGTTTTTCGTTTCTGTGGACTCGAGCAGCGCCAGCCCCACTGCTATTGTGCTGCTGCTGTATGCTGCACTGGCGCACTCTTCTTCAAGTTGAACTTTTTGATCTATTAATTATTGCACAAAGGGATCCCCTGTGAAAGGGCTTAACCGGTCAGTTGTAGAGAAAATTTGAAGGTGGGAGTGAGTCAAGCTTCTAAACCTTCTCAATGTTCTACTACTACCACTTCTACCGAAACTTGGAGTGATATGGTCTAAAAGAAGAAGAAGAAGAAGAAGCATTATTTCTTTTGATGTGATTACTATTTACTACTATTGTTTTATTGTTGCCATTGCTCAGCCAGCAGGGTACAAAAAAAATAATAGTTGCCTACTCCACTCCGCATTTGTATACTAACTAATAGCATCCTAGAGTAGTCGAAAAAAGGCCTCTTTTGTGGTTGTAGTTTGATGAAGGTGTAAGGTATTATTATTATATTTTAGTAATCCAGATCAGTCTACGAATCACCCTCATTTTCTCAGAATTTTACCTACTTTTGTCTTCAACCAGTGAAAGATTTTTAGTTCAAGGTAATCTGGAGCAGAGAACGTGGAGTGTAACGAAGAAGGTTTATATACTCGAAAATTGAATGGGCAATAATAATAATTATTACCTATGTGTGAGGAGGGATCGGTTGGGCTGGGTGTTGTTTTCATGAAGAAAAAAGTAGGCATGATGTAAAAATCATAGTGAATGCATCAAAAATCAGGGTTGCACAATGATAAACTATATACGAACTCGCTCGCACACAAAGTGAGCATGAAAATGTGTGTTTTACTCCGCGATTTGCTGATTGAGAGAAATAATAATAAGTATTTAATTTGCTCCTTTTCGAATTCTGATACGTTGCGTGGTCAGAATTAATATGCAATTATCTCTTAAAGTGTTTGCTTGCTACATTTGGAGTAATGCCTATCTCCTAGGAAACCCATTATTTTTTTAAAGGTATATTATATTACAAGCTTGCTCAGTCAGTACACAGTAGTCAATAGTGCGCAATGCGCAATGCGCGTATTTAAACTCAACAGACGAAAAGCCATAAACTGAATTTAGTAGAGCGCTGCTCTGGTTTGCATTGTTAGTCCCCGTATCTAATCAAAGGATCTGATCACTTTTTAAAGTTTTTTTCTTTTTATCAGTGCGGAGTATTCAAGGAAAATGGTGATTTGGATTATTGAGACCAGTCAATCAAGTGGAAGGTTGAACTCGGTATATATTGTTGTACACAACTTTTTTTAAAAAAAAAATACATATTTGCCTTCTGCTTATCTCTTGTAAACAACCTGAAAGACACTTCTTGTTCTCCTAGGTTATTATGCGAGTGGAAAAATGTGCAGGAAGCCGTAAATCCATCCGCTGCCGCCGCCGCGATTTATCATTACCATAATAAGTTTTTTTTATTTACTTTTAGTTCGTTAATTAAAAAATACGCCAATCCAATCACCACTCACCGTTTTACTTAACGATATTTGATTGCAAACTTACGGCAAAGGAAAAATCATGCTGGGCAAACAGTAAGGGTACAATAACCGTCAACTTGTTAAAACCAACTTTTTTTTAGATTACAATAAGATTATAAAAGACGGCATTATCTTTAAAGTTTTTCTTTAAGTCTTACAACCACCACATTGTCCAACATGGGTAACAAAATAATATGTAGGTAGCATTGATTTAACTGTATAATACCAATATATGATGTTATTGTGTCTTTTGAATATTCACAATCCAATCCAAAATTCAAATATATATATATATATCATGTCATGCTTTCGCTTTTTTGTTGAGAGTCTAGTCTCACATAATCATTTTTACAATATATAACCTCTGAACCATTTTGGCTTTGACAGTAAATGGATTTTTTTGCATATTGATTGAATAATAATGTGATGCATTTTTATGGTACTAAAATTTCATAGAGATTTGGAGTCATTCAAAGCAAGGCTTAAAAAATTCATTAACTTTATATAAAAAATACAAGTCTCACACTATGACAGACTCAAAGCACTAATCTCCTCCTTTGTGGTTGAATGGCTCACATCATGGTTTAGCCACGACAACGATATCCCAGTGATATAAGACTTTTGATCCAAACAAAAGTGACACAAAAAGCCTGCATAATTTCTTCAGAGTTTGTCCTTCAATTTGCATTATACCATTAATGAAGTGCATTGTGTGCACAAAGTTGGGATTGACGTGTGGAGTAGTGACACTAAGCACGGATTTGGCCTGGGCATTACATTAAAATTTCTGAATAAATAGTACAACTTACAATGTCATTTGAACTCACTTGTCTTTCTATCTAACATCTTGAGCCTCACACTTTCAGAGATGGTACTACGCGTACCTACTCGTACTTGTTATTAAACATTCATCGACATTCAAGGTTTCAATGAAATTGAATAGGTAGTTATTTTCTTCCACAACTCCAAATCAATCACATATTTGGCAAACGTATATATAGGTAATATATCATGGTATGGTAATCCCAATCACTAGTGGTCACTGGCCTTCTTCAGGCTGCGGACTCTGCATTTCATGGACCACCAATGACACTTAAAACAAGTGGGTAATTTCAGGTTTGATTTTCAAATTCATTTTTTTTGCCATGAAAAATTAACGCTTTGATACCCAGAAATTTCTTAGTGCTGCTAACGACATAAACCACCACCGCGATATATCGGAATTATGACAACATTGTCGAGTACATGATACGTAACGATATAAGCTGAGATTCTGGAGGTTTTCCCGTGGGATCAAAAATGTAAAGTTTAAACGACGAAAAACGTCGTCGCTGTGTTTTTCTAAAAGGTAGAAATACCTAACATTCTTTTTCCTATTTTTTTTGCTCATCTCATGAGAATAAGATATATACATGAGATCCCGCAAAGGAACAAGAGGGAAGAGTGTGTAACGTGGCGAAGTGATTTGATACCAGAGTGTCACCTCCACATTTCTCTTGTGATAAGGTGGATTGAGGAGTAGTATTATATTTGTTTTGCCTGATTTTTGAAGCCTTTTATAACGTAAAACTCAAAATTTTTGCTATAACCGCATTGACTTTAGATAAAATTCTATAAGCCCACAAGTATGCAAAGGCAGCATAAAGTATAGTTTTGCTTATGGATGGTAGCGGACCAGAAGAGAGTATGCATAATATATACTTTAGATACGCACAGGTATTTGTTTGTACGTAGAAACATGCCATTGCAATTTGCAAGAAGGGGGCCTACTATAGACGTGCGTTTCAGTCTTTTAATTAATATATCCATGGTCGGCGGCTTGCCAAAATAAAAAATGCACAATTACATTACCTATGTATAGTATCACATTTTTATCTAACGGAAGGAAACGCGAAGATATGGAAAATGACACAAGGTATTTCCGAGCGTGTAATGTGCAGTTTGAAAACTGGTTTGATGGCAGTCGTAAAAGAGATAGTATTTTTAGCATTGTATTATTATTATTTGTTTTATGATGTCTTATATAATGTTAGTTAGTATGGTCACTATTTCCGGCTTTGGCTATTCACTCATGTTGTGTGTGTGTGTGTGTGTGTGTAAAATTTATGCCGTCATTACAACCCTAACTGTTCATGACACAATATATAATATACGATATACAATATAGGAGGATATTGCGCTCTTGCTTAATGAAAAGAATGAAATGAAGGAAAAAATGTCTAATAATAACTGATTATGCGAGTAACTAACGAGACACATGTGCAGTTCTTGAAGTGCGTTTTTTTTATAAACTCACCCTTGAATATTATCCCAGGTTCAAGCTCAGTCCCACGCTATCCTTTCCCAGCAAACTCGGATCCAGTGTCTCACTTTTTCCAATGATTTCATCAATAACTAACCATAACTGGACTTTAGATTCGCGAGTTCCTCTGATCACTAGTGCACACTACAAAAGTAAGTCCCCATGCAATGCAAGCACAGACTAATCGATGAATTGTCATCACATTATTCAAAAACTAAATCGGAACATGATGGCAATAGGGACGATAACAAGGAAGTAGTACGCACGCTGCTGCTGCTACTCCTACTACTATTTTATCACCTAATCAATTTAAACCACTGTCCACATAATATTATTTTTGTTTGCCAGCTCACAGCAATGTCACTGACAAAAGGTTGCTGTACTACCCCACCACCGCGTACAATGGTTTTTTCTCCCTAATGCACTGATTACGATAATGCCATCATCATCTTGGCTTGGATTTCTTCTGCAAAGCGTACGCGCACTCAGAGTGGGAAGCAAAGTGGAAATGACTGCAAAGCTAGGAAGACTTGCAGTTTTGTTACAAAACTCAAAGATCTTCTTTTCATGCAACAAAGACTTCTCCCCTCGCTGGTCTCTCACTGAAACGATTCCTCAAGGAGTAGTGTTGTTGTGATGAAGTTTCTCTTCACAGTAGTGTAAGTGTAAGCACTTCAACCTGAACAGTCCACTTCGAGCCTATATATATATAGTTAATAAGAATAATAATACTCTGCCTGGCTGAGGCATTTTGCCATGGCGTACGTACGTACCTGCAGCATTTAGTTAGGGACTCACCACGTCTTGATGCTTTAATAGTAGTATAAAAGTATAAAACCCTAACGCAAAGCAAAGTAAGATTAGCCAGTTAATAAAATCACACTGTGTCTCTGTCTGTATACTTATATAAACGCATTCTCATTTTCCCATTTCAGATTTCAGAGTGCGAGTTCACATCATTATTATTGTTCTGAAATAGCAACAGAGTGCGAGTAAACCACAAAAGTTGATTTTGCACAGGGTATTAAATGTAGTGAGATAAAAAAAAAGGGATGCCTATATAGATGCACTTTAGAAACCCAACCTTTTTTCAGCCAGATTCACAATCAGTGGTTGCCAAAAAAAACTGTATACTTGATCTCTGAAGGAATTCAAAAATAATATATATTGTAATCTTGAACTTGGATATATCTTTTAGATGGAGATGCAATTCTTAGTTAGCAGTGGCAAGAAAGGGGAAGGATTTTTTTTCAATTTTAAGAAAAACTGACGATGCTCAAAAAACTTTAAACACATTTCATGATTTTATAAGTGTGTAAAGCCATTTAGCATAATAATATTCCTTGTAGGAGTAGTAGTAGTAGTTCTTATATGTTGTATCTTGTATCAGTGTTTTTGATCAGACAGAGATACTCCGAGAAAATGTAGAACTTGGTGGTGGGTGGGAGTAGTAGTGATACGAATATAATGAAACGAATTTTTATACTACGCTTATTAAGAAACATAAATTATTACGTGTTAAAGGAGCCCTCTTATCGCATTGGAATTGATGTAGTTACTACATGAAGCAAGCAACTCGGATTTCATTGGCCTTTGGTGGAGCACGTTGGCTTGATGAAGGCCTTGATAACAATGTTTGGTAACAATGATCTCAAGCCATATCGTATGTAGTCCGTGAAAACTAATGATGACTCCTGTTTCAATTAAGTAACACATCTGCAGAGAGCGAGGGCAAGTGAATTTTGTATATATATTTATTATTTTGGTTTCATTCTTCCTGCGTTTCGGACTATTCCTTTGGAGGATGAAAACAAATTTAATGCATATCGCACCTCGTTATTATTTTTATTATTACATGTTTTGTGTTTGTGGCTTGCATTGCATGGTATAAATAATCTTGGTAAAACCTATCGGCGAAAAGTGACTGTATCAAAATGTTAGGAAAATGATGATGTATAGTTGTTTAAAATTGCAAATATGTGAGTGATGATGTTTGGTTGGAGTTCGTTTCAGGCCAATGATCCATACGTATATTCCTGTAGTAAGCCAGTACAGTACAGTCGTCGTGGCATCGTGGGATGTTTAATACACGTTCCGGTAATATGTAGATGTTCGACGAAACTGACAAAAAGCATAATAATATACAAAATACTGTTAAAATATTAAGATATATGCGTAATTTTGAAAGAGGGAAAAAATTTATGATATTATTGAATATAATTGGTGTTATCAATTTGTTAATACGGCTATATATATGCCATTATTACCGGATTCTTTTTCAAGTAATATGATTCTCTAATAAAAAGGAAGAAATTTTCGAGTAAACTGTGCCATCTTGCTTTTCATGGCACGGGTTGTAGGTTCGGCTGTTGGTTTCCAAACCCTCGAATCTGTCCACACTGTCATTCTGGGACTTTGCTTCTTTTACATTTTATAAATACTTTTAAGGATCAAAGTACGTGTTATTCATAACTTTTACATACCTACCTATATGCTATAATATGCGATGCAATTAAGATTTTGAGAACATGCATCTGATGCCTCTCACAATTCAGTAACTCACAATAGGGAGTTTGTGAGTTATCTAATGTTGCTAGAATTTGTTATTGTAAGTCTCTGCAATGGTTCATAATCTGTTAAGATGAGTCAAAGTTAGTACTTACTCTTATCAAAACTGTGGAAACTCAAGGTCAACGTTATGGATAGGAGAAAGAATTTAAACGCATAATGATATTTTTTTATCATTCAAGCAAGACATTTCTGCTGCCTGAAGCTCTAGTTTGCGCAGGCAGGAGCAGGTGTTAAATTACCGCTCTGAGGAGTAGGCTAGAATGAATGATGTCACGAAGGAAGCCAAGCGCCGGCAATCCTTCCTCATTTGATAATTACAATAGGCGATTTATTCGAACGACATATCATATGTACTTAATAGCATTTTTTTCCTGGAATAATTGCACCGGCACTTTATTAGTTTTGCCAATTTTGCTATGAATGAAAAATATGAGCTAATGAACAAGTGCCACATTCACACCCGATTCACAAGGGAAGAGTATTGGACACCTGCAGATTTTTAAAAATATTTTTCGTGGACGGTATAGTAACTACACAGAAACGTAGTGGCAAGTGGCATCTCTGTAAACTAGTATTTGGCTATCGTGGTTCTCTGGAGAAACATCTCGGCCTGTGTCGCTCGTATTTTTTCATAGCATTTTCCACCCTTGATTTGTTTAAAGTAATTTTTAAAGATTCTATAACGATGGATTATGAGGATTTGTTCGTAGACCCTGAGGAGGAGCTGGATTTGCTCGATTATATTCCAGACACTCCTCCCCCTCCCCCAATCCTATATGAGCTGGAACAGGAATTACCAGCTGGAGCACGAGACAGGGACGAAGAAGATGGTGGAAACTGTCACATTGAGGACCCGGCAAAGGATATTTGTGAAGTGGAAATAGCTCATAAGCCATCAGATGATCATATAATTCTGGTACGTACATTTAAATGACTTTTAATTGTTACAATACAAATAACTTATAAAAGTATATTGTAATGTTACAGAGTATGCCAAATGGGGAAGGAGGGCCGAGAAGGCTGGATGACGATGAGCATTCTCAATTCTCGATTTCTCCAACAAATTCAATCGGGCCGCCTGCGATGGAAATGGATGGCCTGCATGAAACTCCTCCGTCACGGCTACAACCCCGTACTTCCTGGCGAGATTATACGACCTTGCAAGTAGCAGCTGAACCCCAAGGAATATTCCGTCATTCTAATAGGCCTGAAGTTGGCCGTGCTAAAGGGAATCCCCTATTCCAAAGATATAAAGGGGCACCGGGAGAGATTCGTGGCCGACGTCAGCCAACCTCGACTGTTACCTCTTCCCATCAATCCCAACTGGTTCGCAATGAGAAATTAAAACAAGGATTGCGGTCACTGGTCCAAACGGATTATCCTAGTTTTGGATCCATTGCAGCCTCTTTTGCATTGGCAAATACGGGTACACCAGTGGATCCTAATGTCCCAGCGTGGGAACCCGACCCATGGCAATGTGTCAAGAGGCTGATGAAACAGGGATACGAGATTCGCTGGACTATGTTCCAATTAAAATATGCTAACAAGGAAAATCAAACTCATATGGAGAGACTCCACAAGTGCGTAATTGTTTACCAGGAGATCACAGGTAATAATGGCAATTATAATTTATATTGTTTTTCCAGAATTCAAATTTTTCATTTTATACAAATTCTAAAAAAAACATTTCAGGCGTTTGTGAAGCTCGCAAGGGATACCTAGCAAGGCTGGGTGCTGCGTCCGAGTTTTTAGAAAAATTGTGTAAGCAGATGCCTCAGGTAGGAAAACTCAACACCGTCATTTCGACGGTAAGTTTAGTCAACCCTGGGATTTCTTGGGAGTTCATGGAAAGGCACATGGAGAAAAAGGGTTTTAAGCCCCTCTTCGAGCCGGCCTACTCCACGTTTGCGGTCAACTCTAGGAATGTGCATAAGTATGAGCTGAGAATTGGTCCAGTGGTGTATACAGGTAGTTCAACAAAAGTACAATAAAACAATTTCGCCACTCGTCTTTCGTTTCAAAATTATGTATTGCTTTTTTAGATTACAGCCACTTTAACATGAAGCTGGCCATTGCTGGGGCGTGGAAGCAAGCATATGAAGCATTGCTGATGGAACCGTATCCTCTTCTGAAAATTTTTGTAGGGGAGGATTGCATCATGGATGCCAGTTTTTATGAGAAGACAGAAGATGAACGGACACCCTTTTCTGGATTTAGACAGGCTCATCATGGTCATGAGTTATCACCCGTAAGCTTTGTATTATAACCTTAAATTATATGGAGTAAAATAAAAATTGGGATCAGTTTAGTTTATATTGCGTTTTGAAAATTTCAGGAAACTATACGGGGATATTACAAGGCACGCCATAGCGGCCCCCTTATTGTCAGTTACGACAACTGTGCACCAACCGAGTAAGTAAGTGACCAATGGAGAAGATAACGACACAATAAGAAGATGTCATCTGCATAGTAAACCTGAAATTTACATTATCCATTTAGAAGATTTAACTTGATTCTAATATTTGGAAACTATTCCATGCACAATCATATTCGAATATCTTTATCAGTATACATACATACATCTATAAATCAATACATCCATATTAATAAAAAAATTATTATAACCAGTTGTATCAAAAGATTTATTAGGTTCTAATTCTAAAATGCTAATCTAATTCTAAATTAGTTGGTAAAATTTCATATATTTTATTTGGCTCATTATTACCGATTCAATTCTCAAGGAGCATTTCTTGGAGCATTAAATGCATGGAATGGCATCCTAAAGACTATGCTTCTGGTTATAAATGAGTCCGCTCACGCATGCTCTCTGGAAGTCCCGTCCCGTCCCGTGTGATATATAAGTGTGGTGAATATACATATATATGATAAAGAAAAATTTTTGCATGTAAATTGAATGGTCGTGAAGTCAAATGTGTAAAATTTGTATATATATGTATATATGGGCGTAGTACCAACTTATGTGAGGAGTGAACCCCCACACCAGCCCCCCATACAAAACAAAACGTTCCTTCATGTATGTATTGAGTAATTGAACAGGCGAGGTGCGTAAAAAGCCTTTTCTCATTATTACAAAATGCAGCGAGAAAAAATTTCAGGTCATTTCGAGATGGGTTATACATATATATACATGATAACCACTTCTAGATGAGCAGTATAAAATTGATTCCTAACATCTACAAAGGTTCATTTCCAATTGGAACTATTCAGAAAGGACTGATTAGTTGTTTTCGGATAAAGTGGCGGAGCCATAGAACGCCCTAAGACAATGGAACGTGCGATTCTGTAATATTTGGCAGCTTATTTACATTGATACTCTGCTTCCACGTCTTCCATCCAACCAAAGTAAAGCACGAACGTTTTTTGCCTTCTTGCACTTTACATACCACCATGTTTTGCATGTGTGCATAGGTATATATACTAGTACCTTTGGTGCATTTTGGTGTAAGAAGAACAAGATTGATGGCAAAATGTCTATCTCTCTATCCCGAGTCTCTAGACTATGACTAGACCACTAGACTCATGCACAATACGTTGGTACTATTTAATTATTTAGATTCATTTAAGTCGTTTTTAGCACCTCCATTTTTCCGTTGTTGGTCATTGAAAGGTCAGGTTGCCTTCAAAGTCACCGGACAACATGGCCAAGTCAATTCCCCCCATAGAGCCAGGATTGATTGTCGGGGCTAAATACAGGGTCGGTCGGAATATTGGATTGGGGTCGTTTGGCGAGGTCTACTTGGGAACGGATGTTACATCTGGGGAGGTATTAAGTACTAGAATTTTCTAAAAATTATTACTAGTCGTTACTAAGCCCAGGTCAAGGTCACAGGCTAAAATTGCTAAGTAGTTGATTCAATCAACTCACAATTAGAATTAATTTGATGTGATGATGCTGTATGTCTCCATTAAAAAGTATTCATCATTTGTAAACTGAACACGGTTTTTTAAAACTATTTTTTAGGAAGTAGCTATGAAATTCGAGAAAGCCGGAACCAATCCTCCGCAGCTGGTTGAGGAAAACAAGGCCTATAAGATCCTCGAAGGAGGAGCCGGCGTTCCAATCATTCGGTGAGTAATTCATTTTATGTTTACCCGTTGCTGTCACATGTTGAATGATTGGGTTTGAAAGGATGGAAAGCTAAAAAATAGACTTCTGTAAAACCCTGTTTTTTAAAAATCAAATTTGATTAGATGGTTTGGCCGCGAAGAGAGTTATGACGTGGACGTGATGGTCATGGAACGCCTAGGGGATACTTTGGAACATAAATTTAATCTCTGCTCACGGCGTTTCACACTGAAAACGGTATTGATGTTGGCCGACCCAATGATTGCTCGCGTGGAATATCTTCATTCCAAAGGTTATCTCCACAGGGATATCAAACCGAACAACTTTCTGATGGGAATCGGACCTCACTGTAATCAGGTAATAATAATAATATTAATATGCAACATACATTTGCGATTTTTTTGTTAATGACTTTGGAGACGAGACTATTTTCAGTTTTTAAAATTATTCATTTAGGTATATTTAATAGACCTGGGACTTGTCAACCGATTTGTTAGAACAGGACAGCATATACCCTATCGGGAAGGAACTGGGAGTTTCACTGGCGCGGCGCGATTCGCCTCAATAAACAACCATCGGGGCAACGAATACGGGTATATTATTATTGATGATACTGAAAATGAATGAACGGATTGCTTTTTTGGATTAAGAGTAGGTGGTTGTAATAACTGACAAAGTGTGTTATATTATACTTATTGCAGCCGTCGTGATGATTTGGAGGCCTTGGGGTATACTCTACTATATTTTCTCCGAGGGAGTCTCCCTTGGGAAGGCATTTCGGGAAAGACGAACGAGCAACTACGTGAGAAGATCCTGGAGATTAAATTGTCCACATCTATTGATGTACTCTGTAAGGTTAGTTGTATTTAATTAAGCTTCAGTGTGGAGTGTGGATACATGTCATAATTTTGGTTGGATGGCTAGATGACTTTAATAATTTAAATATAGCCATAGTCCTGACCTGATGTGTAGGCATGTATGCATTGTGTGATTTTTTATCTATGTTTTGTATTTGTAGGGCTCCCCGCCTGAATTCGCCAACTTTCTACGTTATTGCCGGGAGCTACCGTTCGACGCACGTCCGGACTACATGTATCTCCGCGAACTGTTCCGTGTTCTCTATTGGACTTCTAAATACGAGTTAGATTACGATTTCGACTGGAAAAGACTGGAACAGAGTGTGCCAACTCAAGGGAGCTCTGTTGGTTTACGGAAACCTCAGCCCCAGGTTTGAAGAGCTGGAGGAATTGGTTCTCAGTTAAGTACTTACTGGACATGACTTCAAAGAATCGGGAAAAGTATTGTTACCGTTTCTTATTTATTGTATTATTAATTACGAATGTACTATGAATTTATAAATAGATGCATTGTATCCACACGAAATATTTACTAGTGTTAAATAGTAGTTACTAACTTGCTTTGGCTAAGCTACAAGATCTTGTCTTTATTTTTCTATTTATTAAATAATAGACTTTTCTAAACAGAATGACGATAAAGTGTGTTTGAATTTTGAAAATGTGATTTACATACATGCAGACATTACGAGATCTCCCGTATTTATGTACTTGTTCACAGGCTCAGGTTGGGTGACCCTTCTGCTTACGACTGCTTTTCCACGTGGATGGCAAAAATGTGCTTATTTGTGATTGTGAGTGTGAGGGAGGAGGATGCACTTACCAGAAGGACCAGATTCAGAATTCCAAACAAAACGTTGCTCTGTACAGTATATCGAATTTTACTATAGCGCAATACATTCAACATTATTGGCAAATCGGCATAACACACAAGTTTTGTGACTTGTAACAAATATACTCAAAATAACATCATAATATAGCGATATATATGTATATATATGTAGTCTTTCATTCGTATTTACAAAAACTTACATTAGCAATACCCTGTTTTTAATACATTGTTTGTGATAATTATCAAATTAAGATTATTAGCTAGTGAATTCTACCAAACGCGTTGCTTACAATTACAATTTTTATAACAATTGTTAACACTGGCTTTTTATTGTGGCGCCTACTATACTATAAAGTTCCATACCCGTTAGTTTGAAGAAGTCTAGCGTTGTCTTCAAAGCCGTTATCTCTTCCTGTAGGAGACGGACTGTCAGACTCTAGTATATAATTGTTTTCACCTAAATCGCTTAAACTTTTGTTTTTCTGAAGAGAACCTTTGGTCCATGGATACACGACGTATGTTTTGGTGTCCCCCCACTTACGGTAAACTAAGGCATTCATTAACGCTTGTAATGGGTTCACGACTGCCTGTAGTGTACAAGAGAATAAAATTCATCCAAATTATAATAGAGAAAGTAGTTATATAGACTGTATTGAAAATTGGAAATCCAACAAACTTCATATTTCAAATGGCTCCTTCCTTACCATTAAGTACCAGTCGAACAAGACAAAGTTTCTAGGAAGGTCATCCCAGAGCGTCCATAGGAGAAACGCGTTAATTAGGTTGGGTAGCCAACAGACATAAAACACCAAGTTGATGCAAAAAAATTTGAGCTTCAAACTCCTGAGATGTTTCCTTTCGTTATGGGTAAATCTACCGGAAACTGAAACCACCATTTCCTCTGCCTGTAATAACAATAACGAACGAACCCACCTTAATTAGCCTGTCTTTGACAAAAATATATGCCCACTACTCCCCTCCGAAATCTTGAAATACCTTTAGGGAAGTCTTCCAATACAGTATTGGATTTATAATCATAACGGCAACGATGGGAAGGTATGTAAATATGTAGTTAGGAAGTATTCTGGAGAATGCACTCGTACCTAGTGCATGACAACTGCAAAAACGTCAATGTTAAGCATCATATTAATCATATAGTACATAAAAGTATACTGAATTTGTTTTCTCCATTACAATAAATGCTGTATTTCACTTACTTAATATCAGGGTAATATAGAATGGTGAGTCCTGTAGTACACAAAAGGGCTGGCAAACCCCATGCTATTAAGTGGTATATTTTTGGCATACCACGGTCCTCATTAACAACTTTGAACACATCGATAGCGTAAACTAAAGTCCATAGGCAAGTGGCAGTGTAAAAGTACTGTATCCATCCCTATTTAAAATCAAAGGATATATGATGACAATGACACATTTGGTTTAACGTCGTTTATTCTAAAACTCAACATCGAAGGTTATTATGTCTAAACTGGAAAGGTGTCTTTTACCGAAGATACTGCACAAAAGAACGTGTCAAACGAAGGAGACAGGATAAGATTTTTCCCAATAATCCAGGAAATTGACCGAACCAATACGGCTAAGAGTAGGGAAAACGAGACGAATCATTACTATTATTATATTATCATTTATATGTAACTGAACACAACTCCACAACTGGCTTGTGTACCTGAAGATGCCAGGAGATCTGAAGTTGCCAGCCACATGATTATATATCTACCCCTCAGAGATGAATTCGACGGCCCCTTCATACTCGACTGATAGGATTTCCTTGGCAGTACCTGAAGTCAACCAAAAAAGGTGTGCCGTTATAATTAGCAGCAGGTAGCCAGTTATAGATTATTCATGCATGAAATCGGTAATCGGTAACTGGTAGATAGAGTGTAAACTATAAACTTACTTGGTAAATAGCTCCCAGTATTCCAAAAATGGAGAAAACAATACACACGGCGTTATAAGGGCCTGAGCGAAATCGAACCAGGGCGTCTGCCCCAGGCCGTGTCATATTTGACTGAATACAACAAAACGTTTGCAAGGTTGGGTCAGCCATCCTTCCTCGTTCCCTTCCTGGTTTATTCAGTCAGACTTGAAGCTAATTGTAAGTGTGTCACTCACACGTGTCGGGGTTATTTATATTTTAACATTATTTCCTACTACTACTGACATTTTAACTTTTGGCTAATTTGTATGGAAGGCACATGATCCCTTCGATCCGTAGTTAACCTATTTTAAAATTTTATCCGAGTATTTATTGGTGTCATCTTGATGCAGCCTACTATCTGTGCCTGGTCTCCTCCAGATGCGTTTGCATAACTGAGCTTAATGCATAGCGTTTATGTATGGAGCAGGTGAATTCTGTTATAAAAAATACTTATGCACATGTACACACACCTGAATCCATGTAACCTGACCACATTCTACTCTTCCATGCATGACAAGAAGACCCTATGTGACTGACGATGAGATGAGACCAAAAACTTGCTGGGCTTCTCAGCAGTCCTCCTTCAGTTGCATGTTGAATTATTTGACGATGAATGTATCGGATGCCTGTTATGAATCTTTCTCTTTACTTTTATGCTTGTTGTTGTGTCGTCTCCCTTTTTGAACGTCTTATGTAAAAGGATTTTAGCACGCACAGACTTCTGACCAGCCAAACTGGATAACTAACAACGTGCATGTTATTATGCTTTTCGTTTTTTCCCATGCTCGACAAGGACGAGACGGGAGTACGGGAGATGGAATGGGAGCTTGAGCTGGAGATTTCATGCACTGTATAACACATGGCACAAATATCATCATAATCATATCATATTGTATTGTGATTACTACCTATGTAGTTGTATAACAATAATAACAAAGCTTCTAGATTTTTTGTCGTGCTCGTCTCAAATACAAAAGTCCACAGGCGATGATGCGAGATGATTATACGACGCGACGACCAGAGAAGGAGTAACATAATCGGGAAGTAGTAGCAGAGTAATAATTAATACTCCATCCACGCAATTGTTTTTCATCACGTGTTATGTAACCCTGCGTAAGTCTATCAGAGTAATTTCTGTCTGTAGAGATATGCTAACAAATAGCTGAGCAGCCATTCTTATCGTTTGAATAATTCATTTTAAGGCTTTTTGGAAGTTCTTTATCTTTTAATGCATAGTCACGAGCTTTCACAAAGTAATCCTTTGCTTTATCAAGTGCACAAACGGAATGAAAATTTTTTGGAAACAAGAAGAGTATCCAAATATATTCTAATGATGAATATTCGTTGTTGCTCTAGAGTCCACTGTGGACCCTCAGAATTCCCGAGCAGGACATGGCAATTGTTCCATACTTGTGTAAAGGTTGCTGCACTGTACTATAATATTGCAAATTGCATTACTAAGATTTATTTATTTAGACGCCAAAAATATCTATACAACCATAGGTTCATAGAACTCTCCATGCAACACAGATTCATTATTCAGTCAGACAGAAGGGAAGGATGATGCTAATAACAAAACTAGAATCGAATGCCATGCAAAATATACATTGGCGCTTGCATAGAAAACGCGAACAAAGCGATATTGGAGAAATTTCTGCCCTCTGCTTGCCTTTGGCTGATTGATGCAGATTCGGCAAGACAATAATATTACCCATATGCAAATTGTGATAACTGCCATCCTATCGTGTGTGTGTGTCGCCCTACTCCAATTTCCAAGTTCTACACACAAAGGACACTGTATATACACAAGACGACGCGACGGGTGGTGGACGGATATGGATTATGGATGGATTACGGATGCGATGCACTGCACAATGCAAAAATGCATCCATCCACCCACATTTTTATGCTGCGGATGGATGTGGAATATGTGGATAGAATAGAGATACATAATATAATACATAGTCGTTTTCAGCGTATACGTATACGAGATTTGAGATTGAGATACACATAAAAGGAACGAGTTTGTGTGAAGTGAAATAATAAGTGTATGACTGAGGAAGGAACTATATATTATAAGGAACACACAAAACACGACACATTCACATCAAAATCTTCAGCGGGATTTGTACTCACTCACATGCGGTTCGTTTTTGGTATATAATATTATATTTTGTGGAGGATCGAGTCACTTGAGCTGCTGCTGCTGCTGTGCCCCTAAACATGCTACTACTACTACACAACATACACATTTTCACCCATAACTGACAGGGCGACGACGACGACGACGACGACGACGACGAGACAGTCTGTGTTGTTATTCAGTGTTATTCAGTCAGAGCCAGAGCTGGAACTTTTTGGTGTCCCCCCAATCCCTTCATCATAGTCATCATCATCCTTTTTTGATTTAGGATATTTTATTCAATAATATTTTATCTCTACTCGAGCGAGCGAGAGCCGACAGGAGCGAGCTCACTTCACTTTTAGTTTATTTTGAGTTTTTGAAGCAATTAGTTATTTCAGTTAGTCAGTCGTCAATAGCTAGTAATAATCTGCTAATAGTATTTGGTTGGGGAGTGTAGTGGAGTGAGTGAACACAGTCAACAGTTGACAGTCAAATAAAGTCAGTGATTACCCTTTTTAATTAGTTTTGTTAGTTGAAACTGAGAGAGTAGTAGTAGATGAGTAGTAAATGAGCAAAAATAAATCCCTCTGGTTGTGAGCGACTGTCACTGTTGTATAAAGTGTGTGTTAGTTGATGGTATAAATTATTGTCTAGTGACATTATTGTTAACCGGCTTAAATTAAGGTCTTTGTGTGCCTGGTTTTAAGTTGTGAGTGTTAACCTTAATGTCATTTGTGCGTAGTTGAATGAAAAGAGGAGAGCAGGTTGCTAATCCTCTCTGTCTGTGTCGTTCCCATTCACCATTAATAGCCATTTTGTTAATATTCTCTGTCATCTGTATCGTTCCCATTGCCCATTTTATAAGGCGCTAGTCAAAATCATTAGTACAGAAAAAAGTTAGTTGACGGTTTCATTTAGGAATTATTAGTTTTTAGGTGCTACTACTACTACTGACTACCGAGTTACAACTTATATTTTAGAACAAGTGCGGTTAGACAAGTGACAAAGGGGGAAGGGTGGCAGTTGTGCGGTGGCTGTGTTGTTTGTAGTACTACGAATAGACAAGCAATAAAAAAGGACCGGAGCGGTCGGTGGTGACTTGGTGACTGAAGAAGCAAAGTTGAAAGTGCGTCTCTAATCTTTTAACTGAACGACGACAAGGAAGGATTACTGCGCTGACGACGACGACGACTTCACTTCAATTCTATTCTACTCATCTTGAAAGGACAAGAACAGGACCAGGTAAGGTATCAAAAAACAATTTAAACTCGACGTTAAAAGTCCATGTTGAGCCATAGGAAGCTTCGTATGGGTCAACAGCCCTGTTGACACTTGAGCGGTATGGGTCAACATGCATGGGTGTTGACACATAAGAAGCTTCTTATGTATCAACAGCCCAAAACCCAATAGGTGTAATCCTACCGTGATCTTGTTATTGTGCTTATCATGATGATGATTTATTTATTGTGGTGTGATTGTTGTGTACATGATTTACAGTTTAGTGAATAGTGGATATGATATTATTATTACATATTCTTATTGTATTTTAGCGGTGGGAGGATGTCTTGCAATCCAAGCCCAGCGGTGAAGCCACTTTGTGCTAAGGTCGCGTATGATTTCGAACCTGGGTCCACTCTGCACCTTACTGTAGCCAACTATGGTCGTGTGGAGGGGGTCGTTTATAGAAAGCCGTTAAGTAAATCCAAAAACACGCTGGAATTGGTGGGATGTAAAGTGTTAAACCCACAGGTTGGTGACGGGTATTTGGGCGTGCAGAGATTTGTTGATCAGGAGATTTTAGATGGTAAAATCCTTTACAATAATAATATACATACATGTACTAAAATGTAATTAATTAATGTTGTAAGGCGAGCGAGGTATTATGAGCAGTTTTGATTTTTTAAATTATTTCTTGTTGACATTCCGATACAGTTAAGATAGTCAAGGGTCCTCCGAAGCCCAAGATCAGGTCATGTGCCGTCGAAAAAGTGTGCCACACGGTCGTGATTGATAACATGCCAGCGTTTCTGAAATTCGTAAGTTTTCAACGGTATGATTTATGAAAATGCAAAATATATGCAAACCGAACAATTAAATAGCAAAATTCTTGTGGTTCTCAGGTGACGTTCCTTGAGAAAAATGTAACCAAAGTTGGGCTAAACTTTCATGGAACCTTTGTCGGGAGGGACGGTGAAGTGGGTTGGATTGCACTATTCTATGACAACACACTGTTTATGCTTGATACGATTTCGCTTGTCGAGCGTGAGCCTCAGTTTTGGGAAAAGTTGCGTGAACCCTTGTTTGAGAATCAAGAGATACTGAAAATCATTCACAATGGTCGACCAATTGCTGACTACTTGTACCACCGTCATGCTATTCGAATCCAAAAGGTGTTTGACATCCAGGTAATGTCAGAAATTCAACGTGTTTGTTTCTTCTTTTTTTGCACTTTGTAAAGTTACTTTAAGGATTTACGATTATTATTATTTTAATATTTTAGGTGGCTGAATATTACATTTGGACCCGGTACCAAGCCCCAGAAAAAGTGTTAAACACTAAAAACAATTACAAGCGGCTTAGTTATTGTTTGGAAGTGTTTCTTCTTAGCGAGGTTTTCGGCGGCGAGCTACTCATGTTAAAGGAGTTTGAGCAAATGTCATTTTGCAACGCAAGCCCGTTAATGGAGCGACCAGTAACTGACAAAAACTGCTGCAAATGTGTTGCAATTGATGTGAAATATCTATGCAAACTTCACGAGGTGCTGGCCAAGGAAATGAATAAAGAGTACGAAAACTTGGTGTCTTGTCATTTGCTTCATCTCGTCGAAGGCAATGCTGGAGTAATGGAGCGAGTTCTTGTTAGTATACCATGTTAATATTTGATTTAAGAATGTATTGGATTTTAAGTTGCTCCACTAGAGTAATACTAATTGTAAATATATATTTTATTGTTATGTTGTAGGGCTGTCCCGATGAAATCCCAGCTCAGGTTGTGAAAAGTAGAGCCGCTCCAAGGGGGAAGTTTGTGGAGATGAAGGTTATTCAGAAGGTTGTTCCTGATAAAGAAAATGGGGAAATCGTTAACGGCGTTGACGGTCTTTTCATCTGATGAAAAATCATATTTACGATTACGTGATAAATACGCTTTGATTTGTGATCAGAAAGCACGCATTGTGTTGTCTTCTTCAATCTATTTCCCATTGTCAAAAAAATGTCTGTGTTCAAAATACAAAACTTCTGACATAAAGAATAATACTCTTGAGAATGGAACAGTCTGTACGTCCGAAATGCTAAATGTATGTGTTACATTATATATTTTGTATACAAGTTTAATTATTTATAATAGCTACAAAAATGCTTAAATAATAGCTATATTGCAACGTGGTTAAAGTTAAGGTAGGAAGTTAAGCTTGAAAATGATAATATTTAATGGTAATGTCATGTGTAATCAAATTCCTAGGAAATTTTTTCTAGATGGTATTTGTCGCTGAAGCTCATTAAGTAAACCAAATTTAACTAAGGATCCGAACGAAGGACTCTGGACTATTTCTAATGTTTAAAAAATACAAAGATGGTCTTTCGAATGGTATACTGGAATTTTGTTAGCTATCCCACTACAGGCGGGGTAAACATATGACAAATGAACACCAAAAAGCACGGGTCTTTAATAACGCATGTATTTATGAGTAAATCAGGGACACATAGCATAAGATTAGACTCTGGAATGTGTGTAGGTGTTTTGTTTCGAACCCATTACTTTGCTCGAATCCCAAGTTTGGATTACACAACTGCTGCATACTGGAATGAACAGATCTCTGTAATTGTTTATCTACATTACCTGCTATTATTATCATGTCTTTATGACTCTTCGTAGCACGACGGCATGTACGTTTAGTTATAAATTCATTTGTATTTTGGATTATGGATTTGTTGAATGTAGTCGATGTGTTGTAGGCAAATAAAATCATACTGATCAAGGGAAAAAAATATCACTGCGTTACACTATCCTATCACATGCAAATATTAGTTTAATCATCATTGCAAGGTATTCCTGATGCTCTCCTTCATATGCTCCTAGAAAACCTAACCCTAAACTTAATTGTCTGAAATGAAAGTTAAAGTACCTTGCGTGAGTATGAGTGGTGTATATATTTATACTAGACACATCTTTATTGCATCTTTAGATTCATCAAGAAGGATTCACTTTACTACAATTAGCTAACTAACTGTTGACCACAACGAGCCAGTAGTAATACATACATATTATATTTGTGGGTAGGTTAGGCTTTCCAAATTGCAACGTGCAATTACTTCATTTACCAAAAACTCTGAAGTCTGTCTGGTCGGTCTGAAGTTTCCGGAACTGGTCGTACTCGTCATTATTACATGGAATGAAGCATGCATTTCCTGGAATTGGAACGCGAATATGATGCAAGCAAAAACCAGTCGGTCGTTCAGTCAGACTTACTTGTTCAGAGAGCCCCATTGGTACCGGGAATAACGAGGAAGCACACATCAACAACAACATCACATCAGAGAAGAGGACGATGACGTGCATTCTATAATGTTGTAATCTTGTAATAATAATTGTAATGAGCTGCTGTGTGCGTTGCGTACAATAGTATCTCAGGCTCAGGATAGAATCAGGTGGTTGGTGGTTTCTCTCTCGCTATTTCAGTTTGGTTGGGCACCTCCCTAGGCAGCAAGACTATTAAGGGTTAAGACTAAAACTGATTAAGGGTTAAATGTGGATTGTTATATTAGCTGCATTTAATGGAATGATGATATTATTATAAAGTGCAGAAGATAATTTGCAGCTTTTACACTTGTGCAATAATAGTAGTAGTAGTGTGCACTTTTTTTACGTTTCATCAAGTCAATTTACATACGTCTAATTACTATTGTAAGTTAATAAAACAGTTTTCGCATTTATAAAAGTTGAAAGTCATCAATCATCATCATCATGTCGACAACTTCAAGGCCGTCGGGGGGCAATGCTGTGGACCCTAGGAGGACTGATAAAATCAGACGGTAATACATAATTAATTTGCTGTTGTGATTGTAATTTTATGTGTTGTGACGCCAGCTTTCAGCTTTTAGGTATTAGACAAGAATTTTGAATGTCAGGTTTGTATATATATATTTACTGTAGAAAAATACTTGAAATAGCTGCGCATTTATTTACTTGCGGTGCACCCTACTAAAGATGAAAGATCCAAGGATACGGTGGCTGTGACCGTTAAACTAACGTGCCATTTTGACGATACTTGGTACAATTAATGCATAGTCGATTATTCTTATTGTTAGTAAAAATGAACGAAGGAGGAAAACACATATTTATTGTCAATATGGTAGAGTATTCGTATTTAGCTCATCGATTTTTTTATTTCTGCTCATTGAGTTAGTTGATAGTATTCTAATTTGCTATTTACTATTTCATCTAGTCCATCATCAGGGTCACATTTCCATTAAAAGTGTGAAAAGTACTTAATAATGCATTTTTGTAATGAATATAATATGGATTATGTATGACTTTCATTTCATTTAACATTGCAGCTTCCGCGTGTCGGGCCTCATATTCGAGGATTTTACGTCGGACTACATGAGCGTTATCGGAATGCTTTTCAGTATGTTTGGACTGATGATGAGGGTACGTACGCCAATAAATTACTAACTATGATGCTTGACTGAATCCGAGTAATTACAATTTATAAAAAAACACTAAACACTAAACACTATTATCCTAAATCCTATGTTCTTTCTAGATGAAATGGTGTGCCTGGATTGCGATTTACTGTTCATGTATCGGATTTGCCTCATCCAGACTCCAAGATGACGCCAAACAAATTTTCAGCAGTTTCATGTAAGTCAAAGTGTCAATACACAACTACTAAGGAATCAACATACTCTCCTGAGATTACTTACTACGAACTTAGCAATAATAAGAAAATTTATAGCAAAATAATTTGACTACTTTTCCAACAGGCTCAGTATATCAGCAGTGGTAATGTCATATTTACAAAATCCATCCCCCATGACGTTACCATTTTCAACCTAGTAGATGCCCCACCAGAGTCCAGTCATGCCTTGTCACTTTGGGTATCTCAATGAAAGGCGTCAGGGTGGTGAGGTCGGATTTAAAAATAAAATCTACGAGTAAAAACCTATGCGATGCGAAGGAGAGAAAAGTGTGCTAAAGTTGGAGATGATATAGCACGTTCCAAATAAATATTTATTTTTTTAAATCCGAGATCATCATCTTAAAACCTTTTCACTGTCTGACCAAATGAAAATCCACCTTACTCGCAAACACAAAAGAGACATTTTGACGAGTTCATTTTTGGAATACTCCTAAAATACCATACATATACGTAGATTAAAAATCCTATTATGCCTGGAAAGAAATTAATCCTATAAACCATTCATTTTTCAATTCCCACATATATATCATAGATTAGCTAATATGGCAAATTGTAGGAACAAACTGTGTAAAAAAAATGAGAATAAAAAAGTATGAAAAAAAACACAATTCACACGGGGTTCATTATTACTATTTCTTCACGCAAAGGCGCCTCCGTCTTCTGTAATTGGCCTTTCTTGACATATTAGATCTTATTAAACATTTTGTCACGGTTAACTTCTATACCAAAATATATCTGTACCTGACATTTTTTTTGACATTGGACATTGCCAGTCAGGGTCAGTCCATAATTCCGACAGAGAGTGGTCAATCAAGCACGCGAGAGCTTCACAATATATGTACCCACCACGACGAACTACGACCGTTCAGCATAGAAATGTGCTGTGCCCGGGAAGCAAGCGGATTGTGTCAATAATACCTAACACAACAAGATTTTTTTTTATGAAATGAGAGCTACGACGACTTTGGAGGAGCTGACATTGTCGGTGGGTGACTTGTTTGTGATGTGTCATCATAGTTGTTCTTATTATTTTTGTAAAATCTGGCCACTTGAATCTCATGTAGAAGTAATCAATTAAATTGCTAAAATGGACTAATAATTAGTCTACACAATAATACTCAATCAGTACTTCCACAAGGAAACTTTTACAATTGACAATTAAGTGGTTTGTTCAAGTCTTCAAGTTTGATTTTTCAATCTCGTAAAAAAATAACTGCGCACACATTCATCCCAATGAAATGAAAATCAGCAAGAATCGGCTCTGACGACGACTTAAAAGTTTGCCAAGCAATATACCCATTTCCAGTAATTCCCATCCAGTTCATCCATACTCTGTCACAAAATCCGTTCACCTTTATGTATCGTCCGCAACAACTCCAACAATGTAGCCTCCTCCTCTGCCAAAAATTAATGGAAAATTTTAACTTATTCCTTTGGTCGTGTACCATATTCACCGTTGGATGAACAAGAGAAACAGCAGCGTTTCCCAAGCCGGGGGGAATCCGTTTAGTCTTCAATATGCGGTGAAGGTATTTGCAATAATATGTAATATAATCCATTTGGAATTATAGGAATAACTTGAAGGGGCGTGCTTTCGTGCTGGATTTATTTCAACAATAATAATAGGAGTATAATTATAATTTGAAAGTTTAATGCATGCCTTATTATAATTCTTATTCTTATCTGAATTTCAGCAGCACGTATGACGAACGATATGGAACTTATGAAAGTACGCAAGAGTCATCCTGGAACCTCAGCAATCTCTAACTTTAGATGATTGAGTAGCATATTAAGTATATATACTAACAATAACACAACGTGAACGTGGAGGAGTAATCGTGGGTGGTGATTGAAGCAATCATCCAAGGGTCAGCTTCTCAAAATGGATAATTATTACGAAGACTATGAGGACTATGTTGACGATATTGCCGAGGAATCTCAACTTTACGATGATACTTCTTCACCCATTGGTTCAGACGTCAGTGCCAAATCCGTTTACGATGAATGTATGGAACCTACAGTTTACAGTGCTGTTGATCAAGTCATTTGGTTGCTATTTGCCTGCTTAATTTTTAGGATATGTACGCAGCTAGGTGAGAATTGAATTGGGATCACGGAGTAGTTTAGTTTCAAAGTTTGTGGGTGACGTGGTCAGGTCGATAATATTTACAATGCCGATTATATATCTGTTTGGATTTGCAGTTACCATTCCGCGACCTTTATGTCACATACTTTCTATTGTCAGTGGAGTCGTTTGTCTCTTCTCGGTAATCGGTCCTAATGCTATTTATACGGCAATTTTAGCAGTTGCAACATATTGGTGCCTGATCTTTTGTGCCAAGCAATCCTTTTCGGGAAGTACTTATGTCATTGTCAATGGGTCTCTTTTGGTTTACCTGGTTGTGAGGTATGATAAGTTCAAACTTTTGAGATTGCATGCATCCGCATTCTACGACATGGTATTTTAAAGTAGTGCAAGCAAAGTACAGTCCTGCCTGCCATCATTCTATGTGTATGCGGTGTCTTTTTATAGGGAATATTTCAGTATATTGCCCGAGTCATGGGAGCAAGTAAGAGGAGTCCAAATGATCATGGTAATGAAGGTTTTGTCCTTGTGCTATGAAATATCAAATCGTGGTCGGGTGACGGCGCCTCCACTCCTGGACTACCTGGGGTACATGTTTTGTCCAGCCACGATTGTGTTTGGCCCTTGGATCCCCTATAACAGCTACGTCCAAGTATTTGACAATGGACGATGGGTCAGTTCACTAGGGTTACTGCTAATTCTTGCATTCTTATTCTATACTTATTTGTATTGGCTTCAGTGGTTCAGTTTGTCGAGTGGAATCATTGAAATCTTGTATTATTATAATAATACAGGGTCTTGGTTGGGGCCTAAAAATATTGGCGACAGCTATACTCTCAGTCCTTTGCCTTGGATTCAGTTCGTGTTGGGTATATTGGATTTTTGCTGGAATTAACTTAAGGTGAAGATAGAATAGCTATTGACATAATTTGTATGTATTCATTATTATGGCATGTTTTATATACGATATGATACATAATATGTTGTTAAATATTTAGCTGGATTACTGCTGCCAGAGACGCCGTATCCGTTCGGTTTAGCCATTATTTTGTTTGCTTGATGTCGGAGGTGACATGCACATTGTGCGGATTTTATTCTGCCGAGGGAGTGTCTATCGAAGTAACGAAGCCGTGGAAAATCGAATTCCCTAGGTCGTTGGCTGATGTTGTAATAAACTGGAACATTTCTATGCATCGCTGGCTGCGACATCGTAAGTTATTTCATTTTTGCATTGCACATCAATTTATTCCTAAGCCCGATTTGCCCAACCTCCGTCTAATTATTACGTTTTTTTTTATTACTTTTATTTCGACAGATGTATTTCGACCATCCAGGCATCTTGGTCCTTTTAGATCTGTTTTGCTCACGTTTTTAGTGAGTTCAATGCTTCATGGAATGAACTTTCAGCTTACCATGGTTCTACTGTCCTTGGGCTTTTATACTTATGTGGAATATACGCTGCGAGAGAAGCTCTCAAATATCTTTGACGCGTGTATCCGAAGCCGAGGCTGTTCTCCGACTTGTCAGCACGCCCTCAAGTTTCCAAATCCATTCGTTATTCTAGTGAACGTTTTGTTTGGCTTCTGGGCGTATTTCCATTTGTCCTACCTGGGAATAATGATGGACAAAAGTCACATGGAGGAGGAACCCGCACCCGAAGGTTTCCTCAATTTTATCTTCAATGGATTGAAGCGCTGGGACGACTTGGGCTACGCCAGTCACTGGGCCATGGTTATTGTATCTTTTGGAAATCTTGTTATATAAATAAAACTACTACACCCGCTGCTTTCATTCCGACTGATTCAATTCAATCTTTTTTTTAAAGTTTTACTTTATTGCGAATTTGGTGCATGCACACCAAATGCATTTATTTACTTGTGTTATGCTGTCAACGAGTTTAGCATTGCATTGATTTTTTGTATATGCATTTGCTTTGTTGAAAACAAAATATTTTGGTATGTTTGTTAACAGGAAGTATTTTAAAAAGTGATTACCTACATAAATAAGAATCCCATTTTATTTTCTGTCGGTGCCATCGATCGAGCTATCTCAATAATATACTGTTTATGAACCCAGAACATGAGCAAAATAGTGATAAGAAATGGAAATAAAACGTTGACGTGTAAATGCTAACAATTATCACCGCAAATTCCTTTTCACTTGTCATGCATAGAAAAATAAATTGCCGTTTCTCTCCTCCGACGCGGGGACATCCCACGAAAAGTTGAACATATTTAAGCGAACTTGGGACTAGAACGCTTTATTTAACTGCTTTACAAATCCACGTATTACCACACTAATTATAATCATACGTAATATATGTATATATTAGTATTACACATGGAATCATTATAATACGCGGCATGCAGATGACGACCAAAATCTTGACGGAATACAACGCGTAGTAAAAGAAAAAGAAACATGTACATCGTCATCAGTAGCATTTTTTTTAAGATCATCATGTCATATCGTTTCATTCCAGAAATTTTAGTACATATATATATATTTATCTCTAAAACTGTTGTCACTACATAATAATAAGTATTTAACATGTAAATTATTTTTCCATTAACAGTAAAACTTACATAATAATAATAATTTTCTTCCTAGATATACTTTTAATATGGCTGATTTATAGTTATATTTAATTGATGCTGAACATGAACCTCAAAAATTCCTCTTCATGTTAGTTTTATCGTACAAGAACGTACACAGATATTGTAATAGTACCTTATTTTTATCAGTTTATTCACACGATATTATTATTAGATATATATATATATATGTATTTATATTATTTATATATATAGATAATAGTTTTAAGTTACTGTGACCAGTATTGCATTTATTACAGTCCATCGATTATAAATATAAATATTAACTCTGACCAGTTTAATATTTTTGGTTTCACTTTGGTGCATGCTTGCATGACATAAATTATAGTTTTTATTTTTTAATTTATTTTCTCTCAATCAGTATCTCTTTGCCTCAGCGTTCAGAACTGGCTGGGCAACAACGTGTCCTCGCAGTTTTTCTTTTCCTCATCATCATATTTCTAAAAGTAAAACTTTCTTTTATACTGTCTCCTCCTCCCTTCCCTTCTTCAAACAAACAAAAAGTGAACCCTGACTTGTAAAAAACGACTGGATGATCTAGTCAATTTTTTTTATCTTCTTCGTCAAACCGATTAACTAGTGAACATTTGGTATATTTGCATAGTAAGATTGGTGTCCTGGTATGGTGTCGTCTCGTTTAATCGATTCAAACATAATCATTTCCTTGTCTTCATATATATATATGTGTAACTAGCTCCCATCATGATGATTATACATAATACATATATCTCTAACTATGTAATAAGTTATTTGTTATTATCAATACAGCAGACTTGAAAATTGGCTACACGGGTACAACAGGGTTGATGTCCACCCGTAGGACATCAAAAAGTTACAAATCAAGGGTGTCATGTGTGTGTGTGTGTGTGTGTGTGTAACTTATCAGTTTTTTGGTTGAAACTTAGGTTAAGGTACTGTGGAGCGATGATGATGATGATGATAAATGATGACGATGAGGATTATGTATGCATATTTACTTCATTCTCTGATAATTCATTACTTGCATTTTTTGCAATTTTTTGTCCACGGCGACAAGATCATTTTCTTTTTTTAAAAATATAATAATGTTCAACGAAAAAAGGAAGGTGCTGCCCGGAAAACAAAGGTGGCGTCATGTCATCCATCCATGTCATCATCATCATCATTCTTTTATAAATTCACCCGTGATGTTTTTTTGACTCTTTTTTAAATTTGCTGCTTGTATATAAGACTCGAGGATTGTGTTACTGAGATCCACAACCGTAATCATAATCATAATCTAATCGTAAGTGTTTATAGATATATATATATATGTATTTATATATTATATATTTATCCAGGCTCAAATATCAAAATGCTGAACATCAAGTGTGTTAGGCAACTGTTAAGTGTTGAATGAAGCGATATTGTGAGTACTGTAGAATCGGTATTCTAATAATTATAGTAGTGCAACTAACGTTCAGGCGCTGTCACGACTGAAGAACGAGATGAGCGAGCAACACAATTAAAGTCGTAGTTACAGCATAGGTTTCCGTTCTGAAAACAAGAGGACACAGACATTTTTTTTGTAATTAAAGAGTCAAACAACTATAATCATAATAATGATTCCAATGCTTCTTTGAAAGACATGTGTAACTCATCAAAAATTCAGCATGGCATAGTAATAATAATAATAATAACAATATATATATATATATGAAAAATGACGGAGAAGAAAGCATAAAGAAAGAGTATAAGAGTCTGTCTGGTATTAACTGATTTTTTTTTTTGGAAGGAAAACAGAAACGCGTGCGATGAACTCAACATGCATATTTAATCTACACACAACACACAAAAAAACGGTTATAGTAGTATATTATAGTCTTCCTCAAAAGTTCATGTAAAAATATTTCGCGTAACATCACAAGAGAGATATTATTATTATTTTTATGGGAAAAAAAGAAGGGAAAAGGCGTACAGGAAGTTTCCCGTTCGGGGTTGTTGTTGGATATACATATGAGCTTATTAGAACTTTGGAACTTGTTGGAAGGGGAAAAAAGGTATTAAAATAATATATATGCAACTCAAGTTATAAAAGCGAGAAATATTCACTACTACTCTTCTTGGCTATATCTAATAGTAATATTAATATTTCGAATGTTTTTTTTTGTAGTCACCACTTTTCAAATTCATACTTACAGAGGATTTCAAGAGGCACAAAGACGAAAGCCACGACTTACAAACGTCTGTTACAACGTTTATAATATCCAGTTGAGGAAAGCGATACAATAAGGAACATTTAAAGTAGATACATAGTCAATATTTATATTTAATGAGAGTAAAGAGAGATATTGATATATGTAGATAAAATTACTTGTAAACCAACAATATTTAATAATAATAATAAAGATTGCTATATCAATATATAAATTTACTAGATAGTTCTCTTTCGAAACTGTGCTAAAAAAATTATGTCTTTTGTGTATATCATCTTTGAAATAAGGAGAGTGACGAGTAGCAACGAAACCATTAATGTGAGATAAATCAAAAATTAATTACCGAAGCACACAAATTCCATCATTTTTGCTCACCGATTTAGCGCAGAGCGGCACCTGTTAGAGTTAATGAGGGTTAATCAGGATTTTTAAATTATCTTTTCAAATTCAACACACAACACTCAATCAAAATAATTACTAAGTATTTGCTAAGCTCTACGTTTCAAAAAGACTATAGTTGATAGTGTACGTGTGTGTAACAATATATAACAGTTTCGACGGGATTACTTTTCTTTTTTTTTGCTAAAGGTAGTTTACTTAATTTCACCTTAAAATACAATTATTTTGGACGCGACTGAATTTTTTACTTTAAAATTGCCAAACTACTTTTGATACGAAAAAATGGTTTTTTTTTCATATACCTAGGTATTTAACGATAAATTATATATAATGGTCTAGATACAGCATATCGTTATGGAAAATTGCGATAAGGACTCTTGGTCTACTAAAATGTTCGGTAGTTTTTAATGTCTCAATAAAACGACGACGTTATGCCGTGAGTGGAGGATGGTAAACAATGACATTTTTCCATGAAGCCGCCGTCGTTTTTCTCTCTTTGAATGATTAATAATAATACGATTCCTTATTTTGGAGGTCTGCTGCGTAGCATGATTCCCGACAGTAAATACAATTTTTTAGGTTAGTCTCTAGTTTCTACGGACGCCGTGCGCAGTTGACAATGAGGTAATAATAGAAGAGCTCTCGCTCTACATGCAGTCCACAAGGGAATTATTATTGAAATTGTCCCGAAAACTACTTACTTAATACAAATAAAACAGCCAAACAACAAATGGCGGCGCCTGCTAAATTGGCTTGCTTGGTCGCCATATTCAGTTAAAATAATAAAGTTGTTTCAAAATCCCACTTCAATCAAATAATTGAGAGTTCTTTCCCAAAACATTTATAAAGGGTATCATGCATGCATTGTTATATATAGAAATTGACACAGAGCGTGCGTCCCATTTTATATCAGTTTTTGAGGAGGAGGATTGAGTTGTTTCCCTGAGAATTTCATCATTTTACAACAATTTTGTTACTACTAGAATATAAACTGTTAGTCACACGTACAAATATATATAAATCAATAACAAGCCGACCTTCGAAGAAGCGTGTATGCTCTTCTTCTACATATCGTCCGTCAATAATACATTTGAAAGAGGATGATGCATACATATGATGGAGGTTAAAAATTGGAGGAGTTTTGTCGAGTTTATTATTTCTTTTGCCAGAAACGGGAACAGATAAACTTGCTTGCTTATAGTACAGTTACTTCGTCATTCATGGTTATCCCATTAATTGTAAGTGTATAACATTCAATTTCGCGTAAATACTCACAGCAAGAAGAAAGACGAAGGGAAAAATGAGAGCATACTCGCTTTCGTTCGACCGACCGGCAATGTCATGATGATGACTATGACTTGTGTGTAGTAGGTTGGCACAGGTAAAAATAGGATCCATAAGCAATATATAATTTTCTGCAAAAAAAAGTGCTTACCTGACATTTGCAAGATAAACAATTACTATGAGGCAGTGTTACTCGGGTTCCAGACTCGATAGTGTTCTGAAGTAAGTGGCATTCTGAAAATGTGCTATTTCTATGCCAGTGGGTGCACTTGTCATTCGCTGCTTCCTCAGGACATCGAAAGCAGCAGTCACCCACGGGAAGAAATGCATTGTGACAGTTAATCGGAGGACAGTCAAGTGGCCAGCAGTCAATTTCTCCATCCAGGCATTCACAAGTCTGACACTGGAAGTGCCACATCTCTCCTAAGGATACCATAATTTTCCAACACGCTCAGTTAATATTTAATCCCGTAATTATCTCCCTGCTTAATCAAACCCATTATCAAGGCTGTCGGCCTGCGTGCCTCCAAAGAGAGGTTCCCTTGGAAGAAATATTTATTTATTCTGCACACTAATATGCATGCATGGCGCCTTCAAAATGGATGGAACTACGACTGCTACTGCATACTGCTGCTGCTGCTGCTGCGGAATTTTTAAAAGCAATACGCAGCATCACGCCTGCTGCCTCCTGCCATTTATTTTAATTCAAGGATTTCTTTTGCACACGACGGTTGCTTAATGCCTCCGTTTCCTTTTCGAAAATGACGTCTTTACCTTTTCCCGGAAAACACGAGAAAAGTAGTACATTAGCCTAAAAACGGATTTTCTGTCTGCGAAGGAGATGAATGCCACCACCACCAAATATCATCACACACACACATGAGAAATGTTTGTTGGCTGAATAGATTTTAAACACAGCTTCGAGAGTAAATAATTGCCGACAATGTGATGAAAGCCTGGAGGTTACACAGTCGACATATATTTTTATCCCAAGGGTGCAATTTTTGAAAGAGTAATTTGGCAGAGGTGTTTTTCATCTTGCGAATAGAAAATATAGTATATTATAAAAACCTAGTGAAAACCCAACGTGACAACCACATTTTTAGTCAGCTACAACAACAAAACTATATAGATAGCATCAGCAGCGGGAGCAGTGGCAGCCTGCAAGAGGAGACTATAATATTTTAAAGAGTGAGGAGGAGACCATGTTTTCCATAATTTCTTCTCAAGTTGGGTAAATATTTTTGTTACCACCAGCCGCGTGAGGTGATTAATGTATTTGGTATTGCGGTGGTTTAAATTGAGAACGGAAAGGGTTGCATATCGGTTTGAGTGAGTATCGGGATCGGGAACAGAGATGAATGTGAATTGGAGCTCAATTTATGGATGGAGTAGCAACAGCTTAGAGTCAGTCGGGGAAGATATGTGTGAAATCGCTTTGCTAGCTGTGCAAGATTTTAACGGAAATAACTAACCTGACTTAAAATGAACATTGGTGTAGAGCTGATGCTGGCATTCTTTCGGATGAGCTGTTGATGGAGGGACTATGGTCGTGGTGATATTTTGAAAACCACACTTCTTGCAACATTTGTTGGCTAGATTCTCCTCTGTCATGTTGGCAAGAGTAGTAGTCGAACAAATCTGCGAGCAAAGACCTTCCTGCGTGGCTGCTGCGGGTTTACACGAAACATTATTCGTGGAGTCACAAGTGCATATACTACAGTCTTGTCTGAACCAATTTGAGTCTGATGGATGGAGCATTCCTTCAGCCCAACAACCTGTAATAAAGCCATTGGCTCATAATTAATCATCGTTTGTCAGAGCTGTCTACTACGGAACCATCCTTCCTTTCTCTCTCTCTCTGGAGAAGGGCGACGACGACGATGTAGCATCGTCGGGCTAAATACTTATGTGAAACACCAAACAACCGGAAACTGGTGCCGTTCGGCCTACGGAAGACACTAACCTGAAGAACAATGATGATCATCGGATGGGCATCGACATTCATAGGATCCGACAGTGTTCACGCATTCCAGGTCCATAGGACAGGCCTCCTCTTCACTACACTCATCAATATCTATTTAGAAAATGAAATAGTTTCAATTTAGCCCTATGGTGTTGACGGCATCACTCACTCAGCCTTAATCAGCCAGCAGAGAAAACGTAAACTGACTGACTACATGTGCGACGACGACGGGGGGATCGCATTCTTTTGAGTTATAAAACAGCAACTCAAAGTAGAAAGTAGAATGGAGTGGAGTAGTAAAGTAGTGGTAGTAGTGGAGGGGTTATATTACCTATACACTGGGCTTCTCCTGATTGAGCAAGGCTAGCTTGAAACCCATCCATACACTGGCAAAGGTACCACCCTGGTTTGTTGACACACAGAGCATTTGCGGGACAAAGCGCACCCGTTTCTACCGATGAATTCCCTTTTTCAAGGCATTCATCAATGTCAGTCTCACACTTAGCTCCGTCCCAACCTGCCCGGCAGGAGCAGACATCAGGAGCAATGCAGATTCCTCCATTCTCACAAGGTTGATTGCATATAGCTAATAAATCAATAAAGCACAATAATGGAAAATACGCATTATGCAAATTTTAAAGTCACTCCACTTGATTGCATTCCAATTTAATTAATTAATAATAAATAAGGACACATTTTTTCAATTAAAAGTCTGTTGGAGGTTCTCCGGTTGCCCCCACTAGACATATCCATTATATTTTTTAGTGTAAATTACTTACGAGTGCACTGGATTCCATCCCCGGTGTAGCCCGGATTACATGTGCATATATATGATCCTTTCGTGTTGGTGCAAGTTGCGTGGGAATGGCATTTATTGGAGCCGTTGACGGCACACTCATTCTCGTCTTCACACTGAAACTGATTAACTTTTTTGTAGCCGGTCGCACACTCACATGTATAGCTACCTATTGTATTAACGCATTTTGAGTTTCTAGCGCAGTGATGGCGCTCTAAAAGGCACTCATCGATATCCACACAAGAGTTGACCCCGTCCCCTGTAAAACCGTCTTTGCACTGACAAGTGTACGTGGTGTGTAAATTAAGACAGGTAGCATTGGAGTGACATAGGTGGCCCTGACTAGCACAATAATCCGTCCCTGTGTCATTGACATAAAACGGAATCAATGTTTGCGTTGTATAGGTACATTATTTTATTAGCATACTACTCTTTTAAACAAATGAATCATGTCATGATGCGACATACCCAAACAAACTTTGCAGCATTTGCCTGAAACTATTACTTGATCTTTCTGGGGGCATGTCAGTGGGGGGCATGTTTCTTCCGGGTCATGCTTTTTGCACTGCATTGAACCATCGACACACACGCAGCGCGTGCAATCCATGGAAGTCGACTCACCATGGTCATAAGTGTTTTTACGAAAAAAACATTGCTCTGTAATCGACACACATGTTCAGTGTGAGCATTGAATCACTCAGCATTTATGTAATAAAAGAGCCACGACAGACTGGCTAACGTCATTTGCTCGTTTTATGCATTTCGCATCGTGTAGTAATGTACTTACTTAGGCACGTAGGACAGCATTCACCTGGTTTTGATATGGGATTCTTGCAATTCTTCGCTTGTGGGCACTGAATTGGCTGGCACACGATTTCACCTTTCTGGAAATTTCGGAAAAACTCGGCTTTTTTACAAGTCAAACACTTTATTGGGACAATTAGTTATTCAAATTTCTGCAATCTCAACATTCCATATATATACTTTCACCGAGGTGAACTATATGGATTTTGAAGGGTTATACCTATTTGTAAACCATGGGCATTATTATATGGAACTTGGGAGTTACTAATTGAGCACAATTCATATCAACTCACAAAAACGCGTAGGTAATAAAAAAAATATGTAAGGCGAGCCACATGCATGCCACACCCAGGCAGTATAGTGAAAGTATATTTTTAGCAAGACCAAATGAAATGCATCACATTCACATTGACAATGACTCACCTTGCATGTGCATATGTCACAGTTTTGATCCCACGAGGATCCATCTCTGAAGACGGAGGTGTCGTTAACACGACATGATTTCTGGCATTCGCACTGTTCTACATCTGATAGGCGTGCTTCAGCTCTATTCAACTGTAATTTTTGTATGAAATAAAGAATATTATCACCGAGCTGCAGTTTCCCGAGCAACTCCGTGTGGTTATATGACGGCGTGTGAGTTTTTGACAGAAACAAAATTGGTTAGCAATCGTGTCAATCGCGAAATGAGTAGTAGTAGTAATGAAAATGGTAACATTTCCTCCAACGGAATTGCTCTGATTGGCATTTTGTGTACTTGGCATTGATCATCCCTCCCTACTTACCCGCTCCGTTAACATTTGTATTTGTGACTGCAAAGAAGCGAAGGACATTTTTAAGGCAGTATACTCGCTACATGTTGGGCACTGACTATCCACTTGCGGACATTGTGACAAATAACCGTACGGACCAAATGTAAGCTGTAAATCTTGCATCGCACCCTATATTATTCCCAAGAACAAGAGCCACATTATTTTTTGTGTAAAAATAACTTTAAGCAATAAATAAATAACAGAAACAACCACTTGAAGTTATAAAATCCACACGTCGTCGTAAGCGTATCGCTAATAATCTCTCTCTGTTGACCTTCTCCATTTGCCATTTAACTTTATGCGTCAGAAGGTTATCATTACGACATGGACGGACGGGTGGATAATATACTACATATGTACTTGTCTCATGGGTGTGCATCATCAGAAAGAGAATGAGTGAGTCAACTGACCTGGTACAAGAAATGTGTTGTGGTTTTTTGGCCGATCCAAATGGATATGTTAAGTGAGTTAAAGATGGCAGTGACAGGGTCAAACTTTAGAACTCTTCTGTAAACCGGCGAACAGTCAACTAGAATATCAACTTGAGTGGCAGAAAACGTTACGGCCAAGCGGTGCCAACTTCCGTCTGCCAGTTCGAATGGGAATGTTTCTACTACAGAGCCGGAAATGACTCTCAGTTCATTCTTACGACCACTGGATTGAATCTCTAACGCACTACATTTAAATAAATAATAATAATAATAAACAGAGGGCAGTTCAGTACCATTCATTACATGCATTCCCTAGTACATTTGTATTTAAGAAACACAGAAAAATAGTAATAGTAATACTTTTTCTCAATAATCTTCATACCTAAGTAAACCTCTAGAAAATGCTAGAATTGTCCCAACATTGTTGGGGTTCTGCTTAATTATGGCTGAGATCGTGAAATCATTCGCTCCAACCTCTGAAATTTGAGCTCTGATTCTATCTACCCAGTCACTGGACACCATGATCTCACGGTAGTCGCCTTCCCATGAAAGTATAATGAGCAGGTCACACATTTACATTTTTTATTATCTTGCATAAGCAAAAATATGCGAAGAGGTGGTGGCCCACTAATTAGTCTTACCTGTGAAGATGACACCTGGACTAAATTTGTGAATTCCTTTGCCTAGAGTTACTCCTTGGTAAGATTGATTGTGCAAATGAAGACTATCGAAAAGATCCAATTGGACAAGCTTTGGACTGCCAACTAATCAAAAAAGAGGGAAAGAAAGGTCAAGGTTTTCAATTAGCACATTCAACACATTTTCATTTCATCACATATTCATCAGATTCATTGTTTATGAATTTTCCCCCAATTCCCACTGTTCACATTAAGTATTTTGTCCCAAAAAAGAAGAATTCATCAAGTGTCAACACCTCCAATACACAATTTTTTTTCTTCTTCTTACAACCCACAATCTAGTTCAAACAACCCCGAATGACAAACTGGTTTTCATAATCCCCTAAATATTCATAAGAAGCACCTGCCTGCAGCCTGCGCCACGGCGAAGAGAAGCAGTTGTATTAGGGAAACTCGAGTTCCGGTAGTCATGCTGGGCGCTCACTATTTGAAACATAATTAATTCACTGATATCGATCTTCCAACCTTTTTATACTTTCAGGAATTTGGCCACTTCAAAACTCCACTTTCCTCATGTTCACTACTTCGTCGGAGGAGTTAGGAGTTGCACAATAGCCTATATGTACGTACACTGCACTACTATTAGTCCTTAGATATTCCTCCAACAAAAATACCGGACGGTCAACAAAAACATGTTTTATGTACCTAGTTGTCCCTGCAGAGGTTCACCTCGTCGAGCAACCACACACAAAGCTGATTTCACCACTTTTTTTATGAATTTCCGATACATATGTAATACCCGAAAAAGTGTTTCTGCACACCGCACACCGGAGAGCTGTACAAAGACAAAAAGCCTTGCTTTATTCTACTCCCTACTACCTACCTAACCTAACTTCCTCCTCCCTTGCTGCTGATGTGATGGAATCGTAAAGTGACATCGTTCTACACGAAAGTAAAATGATAAATTTTTTGCCGGTGACATCAACCCCAATCATCATCACACAAGTACATGCTAACAAGGACTCGCACAAAAATCCCTCTTTCTCGTTTCCCATATCTCACACAAATTGTGTATGCATGCGCGTTCTCTCTGCTAAAAAACGTTTATTTATCCACTAAATCATACATGATGGATGAATCCAGTCCAGGTCCGCCGCTCTAACCAACCAACCTAACCGCCGCCAACTGATTCATCCAAATACCTGCTACATTATTATTATTATTAGTATTATTTCCCAATATTGGACACAACCTCTTTCCTAGAAGCGCTGCCGCCGCTTTCAGTACTTATCACAAAAATATGTAACTACAAGCTCATTCATTATTATTATAAAAGTTGCAAAACGAAAAGCACATATCGGTCGGGGGTCGTTCTTTCCTCTACAAGTTTTATGTAGAAAAGTAGAGTATGTACGTATCTCTCTATCGGATGAGATAATTTTCGTAAATGTAACATTCCACTGGCTTTTTCCCCTTCCTGTGTGCTCGCTCTCTCTCTCTCTCTGTACATCATGTTCATCGAGAGCAAACAACCTTTGTATTTAACTAATGCGTACACATTTATCAAGACATCGACATTTTCGTATTGCTGCTGCAGTCACTTCTCTCTCTCTCTCTCTCTCCCTCTCTTTGGCTGGTTGGATGGAAGTTGGTACTGGTACACGTCAGTGACATGACTTTTTTAGGCGAGGAGAAACATGCACAGCCTATAATATTATTAGCCAAAGAGAGTTTTGCCGTCGTCACCGACGGACGACGTAAGCGTCCATTACGGTAACATCCTTGCATTCCCATTACTTATTAGTATTATTACGTTTTGCAATGGACAAGTAAGTTCCTATCGTTGAGATAGGTATTCCTTTAAAAAATAAAGTCCAACGTTTCCATGGAATTTAATACCGTACACACATACTTATCCTCTCGTGGGCAAGCCATATCCCATCGGACTATATTAATGATCATTCATTTACATACAACTTTTACAATAAAAAATGTTCTTCTTGTATTATTTTCTCAAGCTGTACAGCAGATTGAAGTCAGATATAGTGCGTCAGAGAAATGAGTCTATGAATTCTGACATTTCTCACTAAAATACATGGGCCGGCCGTCAGTTAATCCTGTGAAGTGCATGCAATTATTTATCATCATCATCCCATATCTTCCGCAGTTCACACAATGCCTAACTCGATGAACAAGTGAGTAAATAGTGCACAACACCACCACCACCACCACCTCCAACTTGTGGCAAAGTGATAAAAACACTGGCAGTTTTCCCCTTTTTTCTCCACTGCTACAACGATATAATGATCTGATCTCTGTGTGTGAGATGACTGTGATGCGATGATGATGATGATGAGATGCATGAACTTAAAGTGAAATGAAAATAAACACGATTTAACACTCAAAAGTCATCTGCATACGCTCACAACACGATTATGCGTTATCGAGCTGTGTTTTTTTTTCTTTCGTGTCGATGTCGACATTACGATTATTGCACATCCTCTTTCCTCCTGCCTGAAAATAGACTATTGCACATATGAAATCTCTCTCTCTCTCTCTCTCTCTTTCTGGCATCCTACTTAAGAGGAGGCGGCCGCGGGTCGGCACTTTTTCTGTAATATATTTATTTCCTTGAGATAACGCATTCCCACAAACCCACACAGAAAAATGCACACACTGTTTGCATCTCTCTCTCTCTCTCTCTCTCGTTTTTTTATTTTTGGTATCAAGGAAATCGCTCCACCGCCCGTGAGTCCATGATGACAAGGAAGATGTATGGATTTTCTGGAGAGTTAAATCAACTCTAATAATCCCTACATGCATACTGCCTGCCACACATATGCAAAAGATAAGACAAGGCGTGATGATTAGCGATGCCTTCATTATGATAGACGAGGACGTCAAAAGACTGTCTACATTTCCCTCTACTCCTCACACTTGACGAGACTAAACATGTCACTGGCTGGAAGTTGGATGGAAGTGAGTGAGTGGTTGGTGCACATATGCATGCATACGCAAAGGGTGAACGTATATTATATAATAAGCCTCTTATTTTTCGCCATTCACGCCAAACTTAGTTTGTGTACCTTTATTAAGGAATTTATGAACAGTTTAAGAGCTCACGGATGTATAAACATCATCCAACACCACCACCACTAACATCCCTACTATTATATATCTATCAGAACAATGAGTGTGTCGACGAGCCAAATAGAGAAAAGGCTGGTGTTACATCAAAGGGTCATAAAGGTCATAAATATTTACCTTACTTTATTTACACTTCTTGTGGCTATATAGCTCTTTATAGAGGCAACATAACATCATGAGCATGCCTACAAGAAGTTACACACACGTCTATTTATTGCAAGCATACTATTGAGGGGAAGGAGGAGGCTATATGGCTATATAAAACTGCTCTCAAAAAATTTGACATTTTTCGTCTGGATCGTTTCGACCTTTTGGTCTTGGTCATCATTTGCTGCTGATGTATGCACAAAACGAGAATTTTTTTCTGAGATGTGTATTGCACTCACTCGCAAATGATGATGATCAGTCGCGAAACGTCTCACTATTTTAGGCTGCACACACACACACCAACCTCCAATAAGTGAAAAACCTCTGCCCCGATGTAATAATAACTATATACTTATTATCTGTTAAAATCGAGAACATCCGGGTACACACAAAGAGCGAAAACATGACATGCTCAATTTGTGTAGCCAAAAAAAAAGAAGATCTAATTGTAAAAGTATCGACGAATGGTGAGTATTGGGTGTCATGTATCGTATCCTGATGTGTAGCATTATTTTTTTTTGTCAATACAAATGTTATAGATGATGAGATTCAGCATGTCTACCTATATCTCTCTTTTTTCCTGCTGATATCAACGAACACTCTCATAGTTTTATGATTTCATGCTGAATACCAATATAAAACAGGCAGAGAGTTCTCTTTGGAGATTGGAACGTGTCAACTCGGCAGATCTCTAGTCGTGAGAAACTACGACACTCTGACGGATATTGCTGGCCCCCACAAAAATTGTCATACATTCCAGCAGCAATTAAATGTAACTGACAATGAGTTTCTTCAGGATTTTAAAGAAACTGCTAAGGTAATCAAAGAGAGGACATGTGTGGATTAGGTAAAATAAAAAACTACTAGCATGTGACCGGGACGAGTATGGAGCAAAGGCCAACATATGACGACGACTCACATTGAAACTTGCAATTATTATTACACATTAACTTTCTTCATTTATAGCCGCTAAAACTTTATTATTATTATAGATCCAGCATGGTCATTTTTGTTACGGCTAAATAGGGAATAGGCAACAAAAATGTATGAGGGAAACAAAGCTGAAAAAGGCCGATGCGATGACGTGGGTAAAAATAAAAAGATCCATGTCAGTTGCAACTCTTTCAATTGGGCCATGATTGGAAATTGCATTCTTAATTGGCCACTCACCCACACTCCCATTCAACATTTTCATCTCAAATATAATGACCACTTGAAGGATTTGTGCGTTTTTTTTTCTTCAGGAAAAAATGGCATGGCTCAATTCCTCCTGCACTTTGAATGCTCATACGTGAATCGTACGAGGTGGCTCTTTTAGTTGAATGAATGTAATAACTAATTAAAATTTACAGGGGCTCTGGATGTAATATGTAAAACACACTTTCTAGGATTAGCAATGCAATAGAGAAAAGATAAAAAAAAAAGAAGAAGATAATGGACTGCTCGCCTGCCTGCCTGCCTGATGACACATATGGAACGAACGATACAGTTTGCACAATTTGCCGGCTTTTTCATTCAAGTGCACAACAAAAGGACGTTTGATTATCATTGTGTGGAATGTTTTAGGGTGGCATTCAACTTTGCACACACATTTACGAAACGTGCTTTTCCTTGTATTGCTTTCCTTATCTGAAATTGGCGTCATCAATTTAAGCCACAAATAATAAAAACGTGCACATATGTACACACTAAAAATGCGAGATTATGTGCTTATGCAGTATGAGCATTAAAGGTGGAGATGGAGAATATGTAATTACTACTCTGAAATCGCTTGGAAGGGAAAAAAAGTATGATGGCCTGTTCCGTCGTCCGTGTAAAAGTATAACTGGATTACCCCATCCATCCTTTCTCTGGTTTCGGCATCACCTCACCTCCCCATATCCCATCCCATCATGCCACACACATTGAGAATGTGCACGACGACGACAAGTTGAGCCAAGAAGAAAAAAAAGTAAATGAGTCAGAGAATGCTGCTCTTTTCTGTGCTGCGTTGCTACGGTGCGAGTTCCGTAAACTTTTATCAAACAGGAGGAGGATAATAAAAAAAATTGTCAATGACCGTTCTTAGGTTTGTTTCCTTCCTTTAGGAAAATTTGTAGTCGTATGTGGTACATAATATATGAGGGAGATTCCGGGCATTAGCAAACCCTGCAGCGGTCGGTCCCATGAGATGCTAGAGTTGGCAATATCCCCTTCCAATTGAAACTAATGCCAAGATAGGTCTGGACACATATGGAGTGGATGAATATTATGGAGTTTTTGATTTCGAAATTAAATTTCGTTGACTGATTTAGCGGAAACGGGACTGCTGCTGCTAGTTTGTACTACGTGTAAAAAAATCAATTGCGAATTTGCCTTTCTCCGAAAAGCCTCTCTCCCGACCGACCGATGATTATACACCAGCAAGTGCCCAACTTGGCACATAAATATTTCCAACAAAGCTATTCACTCCATGAATTATATGCTTCCGCACCGTGTCGAAACCTTGTTCACCTTTCAGGTTTACATTGGACGGGAATATATATAAAAATTTGATGTCCCGCATGTTTTCATGTTTCATTAAGCGCAACGTTGTTTGTGTCCGACTGATAAAGGGACAAAGTCCTTTCCCCAAAGTCCTTATTGATGGTAATGGTTATTGGATTATGTATCTTGTAATACATGCACATGACTCATTTTGGAATGGACACATGCCAAATAGAACATATTAGAGTAGAAGAGGGAGCGAGTGCAAAGATGGACTGCGAGAAAAGGACACACGTTCTATTGATCAAACGAATCGATTCTACATCAATACCCTTCTTGCAGTAGTATAATAATAATAACCGTATATGTATTGTTCTTGTGTGTCCGTTTTGAAAAAGAAAAAACAAGCCGGCGTTGCAAGAAGCATTTTTTTGTACAAAGGGGAAGACAATAATAACAACAGGAAACGATAGCGGAAGCCGGTGGACAACTGCCTCCAATAATGCAAAAGTTTTAATTCTCACTGAAACATTTTCACCTGCACCACCGTGTCTGATCACACAAATAACAAACTGAAGGGAAGGGCCTGGATGGTGTATATAAATCTGTGCACCTCCAAAAGAATTTAATAGATTTCCCATCCCCCTCCCTTCCTATTGGTGAAAAAATGGAATCCGAACCGGTCATCTATTTGGGAGGAGGGAGCAGGGATATGCCGTCAAAAAAGATTTTTTGGGGCTAGTGCCCGGCTTGGCAAACTTGCAGAATAGGTAGGTACTTACATGAGAAGCCCGCGAACCACTTGGAAACCCTGGTTATTGTCTTTTATATTTCGTCAAGCCAAGGTTACGGGGTAATTTATCGCAGAGAAAAGGTTATATTTATACTATATCGGATCAAATAGCTGGAACTGGTCATACTGGAATGCTTGAATGAATGTTTTGCACTATGAATTGGTAGAGTCGACGACGAGATTAGACGATTTCTCGCTGGCAGTCATCCAGGTAATTTTAGTATATATGGACAACTAGCACATTGCGCAATTTCTAGACAAAAATGTTGGCAACAACTTGTGGAAATATTAGAACTTGCAAAACTGCAATTTGGCTGAAACTAGGAGAAACCTTTCTGCTGACTTTTGTGAGGAATTTTATGTCCATCGGCAAAAGGAGAAATGCATGGTTATGTAAAGAAAAAAAAAAGAAAATTAAATGCAATTCCTTCCATGTGAAATTTTCTTTCAAGAAGGAAGCTTATTATTATTATTATTATTATTATTACTATTATTTTTGGGATTTCTTAACTTCCAGTTGGATCCCGTTTTGAGCTTATGAATGAGCGAATGAATGACTGCACCTGTGTGACAAATACAATCATGGAGAGGGAGTAACACTTAATAATTGCCAAGTCGTGTTTTTTAAAGGCAGTAAAAAAAACCCACGAGTTTGGGAACAAGGGACTGACTGACTGGGTAAGTAAAATCAGTCACGTCTTCATGACGAAGTAGGGAACCTTGTTCTCCTAAATGAAAAGAGACAGGGATTTTTTTCTCCCGTTCGAAACTGTAAGAAATGTTTTGACGTGACATTTGAAATTCGACTTTATACAACCTAGGTAAGTGACTTTTATAGTTAGTCAAACTTTTTTTTTCCAGGTTTCCCATGTGTACATAAAATTGATCGTGTTTATGCTAAGCAGCAATAGTACCATGCTTCAACTTGGATATATCGAGATCATTCGATGGGGATGTGTACAAATGTGCATGTCGAAAAAACTAAAGTCGAAAAAAATCGTAAGTCTACTTGTGGTCAAAAAAGTGACAGTAAAGAGGAAAGCCGTGTTATTCATCTTACTCGGAAATTAAGGTTCCTTCTGGGGAATATTATCCTAGAATAACCCCAAACCAAGCCTGTGGAAGTGGAAAACCTCTCTAGGGAATATTTCTCTTTCGAGTTGCACACATCTTCGCACTTTACTTTCCACATTTACAGGGAAGAAATATAATAATATGAAAGTTCTGATGTGAGTGAGCTAGTTTGTTGTGTAGTCAGTCGGGAATGTGCCTGAGAGTTGTGAGAGTTACAAAAGTTGAGGCAAAAAAAAGTTGTGTTTTTTTTTCATTTTTAGATAAAAACTCACCATTTTTTTGTTTTTCTGAATCAGTTTCGAAAATTTATGTTGTTCGCAAGGAAAAGTAGTAGTCTAGCACTTCCTGTCTAAAACCATGTAGCAATTGTTTATTGGTAGGGGAAATATTATCGTCGGATTTTCGTCGGAAAGGATTTTCATAAATTACCCTACACTCTCCCTCGTCCGAGACAAATTAACACATTGGTGGTGGCGGTAGGGGATAACGACGAGTTGGGACGTTTTGAAAGTAAATTTTCCTTAAAAAAATATAATTGATTTTCAGTTTTCATGTAAAAGCCAAGTGGATAGCACATTAGCCATTAAAAATCACACGGATCCCATTTCCAATCCAGCCAGAGTAGTAGCGAATGTGTGCAAACTGCACACTACTCTGCTATATTATGCTGCGTGGAGCAGCAGCACCCAACCAATCCAATAAATCTCTATGAAAATGGATTCTATCTCGTGCTCCGTTTATTATACTGAGGACTCTTTCAAAAAACTGATAAATTTTCCCTGCAGACATTACTGGTGAAGTTGCATATCAATTTGGAGCGTTGCCAGGTTGTGTTAACAAATAAAATCGGTGATTCAAATGTGAGCAGAGAACTAGAGAGAACTTTAATGCCCTGTACATTCTGTCCCGCTGTGTGTGATTCACTCACTCTTTCTTGCGTCGTCGTCATGCACTGCCATCCCGTTTAATAAGTTGTGTCGAACTGGCTCCATTGTGTCTCTGTCTTTTAATCCTTTGAGACAGCGACATTGATTGACCTTTGCGTCATTGATTTGATAATAAGCAGAGTTGCACCCATTTTCCAACTCGCTTTCTCAACTTTTCCACTCATTCCCAATTCCCATTCAAATTATCATGCTACACTGTTTCTGTAGCGGCGGACATGGAAACCTCAGAGATGTTTTTATTTAAAAAAAAGGATTGCTAAATCAACCTCAAAACTGATGTACATCCACCCACCCGTTTCATTACGTGGGGAAAACAAACTACGAAAATAGCTTTCGTCGCAATTGCCCTCATTTCAGAAAAAAAATTATATTCATAAATTAAAGCTATTCTCATGCGTGGAGTATGTATATCGAATAAATTTTCAATATTTTTTCTTCTTCTTCTTCTTATTCAATTCCTTCAGCATGCATTTCCACTCGGGGTGTGCACAACTTTCGTTCGTTCCTTCGTTGTGCAAAATCAGAGTGAAAATGTTGAGGAATGATTTGATGATAGTAGTGGTACATAGTGTGTGGTGGATTTTTTTTTGTATATATTCAATTTGTCAGCAAGCCGTTGTAGTGCATAGGGTCGCGTCAGGCGGAAAATTGGGTTGTATATTCGAGTTTATACGGGTTCATCATCATCATCATCATCATCGTTGTCGTCGTCGTCATCTTTCCTCTATTATGAATAAGACCCGACATCGCGAGTACACTTTGGCTGTCTCGCGGACTTTATTGCTGAGAAGGACGATTTCTTGTTGGAAAGGAGTTTCTTCTTCATTGATATCATTCAAATTATATCTGCTCCTTTCCTTTCGATATAACACACTTTTCTTTATACATCTTATCCTGTCTCCTATTCAACCAGCTTATTAACTACAGTTGAATAGGATGAAGAGAAATAATATGGTTGACAAATGCACACCACAAACAGCAATCATCAAAACATCCCGTATCATCTTGCATACCGTCGACGAATGTCACAGTAGTCCGCACACGTACACTCGGTCGGTCTCTGGAAAACTTTCAATACTCACTTCATTGACTGATCCCATTTACTCTTGTGCATCTCTAAATAACAAACAAGCCACCCTTCACAAACAATTTCTATTTAGCATTCAGCCCGCTTCTTCTGCCATGTTTGTGTTGTGAATGTGCACAAAACTGCTTAAATTTGTGAATCGAAATGGGAGTCGCAATTTATAAATCAGGAGGAGATATTTTTTTTTGTAAAGATGAGTTCTGTCTGACCATGAGCCGCTTGCCTCCTTACAACCCAAAAGTCATTTCAAACCATTTCGGGTGGGTTTAAAGACATGAGAGCATGGCCAGCAAGGAGTTGCTATACATTTCTTACGTTCCCCATAATATTCTCTCTGCCATTTCTCCGTTGCGTTATATCGGATCATTAGCATGATCTCCTCTGCAGCCTAATGCATCCACCTACCCCAACTTTTATGAGAAGAAATTTAACAAAATCCGAATTAGAGTTAATGTATCGAGTCGAGTGGCTCGTCATGTCATAAATTGGGAGCCAGCAGCAGGAGTAAGCCTTCTAGCAGCAATTCAAACAAATTCGCTATTTGAGTACAAATGGGAATCCTGTTGAGGTTTCCCTTAATACGTTCCCCGGGGACACGTGCCTTTTGGTTTTGGTGTGTAAAAAGCGGAAAATTGACTGTAGTAGATATGGGAGGCAGGGTCGGATGCAAAATACGGTTAGCATGCATGGATCAAATGAAATTATCTACATCTCTGACTGGCTTCACAGTTGTCGAGATCCGGGAGGCGATGCCAAAGACGGAGGAACGACGAGACACACAAGAAGAAGACGGGTGATACGGGTACTCATCCCAGTCTCACTATTCATTTTAGCACGCGTCTCCACTCGGGATCATTTTTTTTTATCTATTTTACCCTCCACTCCGCTCTTCTGGATCATTCAAAGAGCAAAACTTCAGCGAAGCACATAACTAAAATGCATACAACACAGAGCAACGTTATGGTGGTGGTGGTGGTATCAATATACTGCTTGCTTGAAAGAGATGAAAAACAAGAGGAAAAAGAGCTGGTGGAACCTCAAACCAATATTCTGCCTTGCTCTCCTTCATACACATGCATATTACCCTTTACCATAAAACTTTGTCATCAATAACTTGCTCTCTATCTCTCCATTTCCGCAATAACCTGATGCTGCTTGGAACAAACTCAGATACGGATCTCTCTCTCTCTCGCTCTCTCTCTCTGATTTGTGGTGCATGGTGACAGCTTTAATTTGATCTCCCACTTTGTTTGGCCTCATTTGTCAAAGAACTTATTTTAACACACGGGACACCACCACCACCATGCACCACCACCACACCGAGGAGAGATAATGGGGAAGGATGAGTTTCTCTCTTTAAAAGACACGGCCTGTTGTTCATTGGCACAAGTTGTTTTGACTGTGGAGCAGGCAGTGTGTGGTTGGTGCACCCACCAGCCCGGCTATATACTCTTCACTCACAGACGACACAACTCTGGTGCGCTACTAATAATTACTCTTATAAAAGCTGTAAATTACTATTCATCCCAGGTCAAGATTCATATCCTGTCAAATGCCGGTTGCCAAATTAGCTATGTACTACTACACACACTTGCTCCCTTATTTATCATCGTTAACAGGAAAATTAGTTACTGATACTATGCATTCCAATTACACAACACATGTTGCGGTGAAATGGTGCTTAAAAGTGGAATGCCAGTCGGGACACGAACGACAGGGAAAAGAGAGAGCCAGCATTTATTTCGTGAGAGATGAGATATGAGAGGAGATAGGCGACAGGAAGGCAAAAGGCAAAGGCGTATTCTCAATTTGAACCTCTCTCCTTCTTCTCTTCTCTAACTCTGCTTGAAAGGGTTTTTAACCAACATAATATTGATGCTCCTTGAGCCGATGCATGGTGGAAGAAACCCGTAAAGTATTTGTGCCAAAGATTAAGCATATTATTACATATCAGCTATAGCATTCAGTTACATCATCCTTTGTCATTCATTGACATTCCTCGCCGTCAAATGATGACAAAACGTTAGCATATGATATGATGATACCACCACCTCTGCTGCTTCTCTTTTCTATTTTATAGCCCTCACCTCATCCCATCTCTCTTGCTCTTGCCAGAATGGAAATTAATTGACACTGAAGCCAAACCGAAGAAGAAGGAGAGCAGCCTAGCCTTCTGCTACAATGAATACTTCCCATCCAATACGTCAATACCTACATTTTTCGCTATCAAACTACATGGGGAATTTTAGGTGAAGGAAGGAGAGATGATGAGGCAGTAAATGTGCTTCATCATGAGAGACACGAAACGAACGTGCAGCATCTGTCAACTTTGCGCACACATCAACACTCACAAGTTGCCCGTCAAAAAAAAAAAACTTTTTACTCCTTGAGTAGCATATTCCCACCAGGCTATTTTTTTTTCCTCCTCCTATTCCTTTTGAAACATGACCTGGGAGTGTGTGTGTGTGTGCAATGTGCATAGACAAAATGTTGTCAAAGTCATGAACCTATACAGTTAGTTAGTAGCTACTAATTCGACTTATTTTGAACTGCCTCTGCACTTTTTTTATTACGAGAATTGAGAATGGGAGTCTATTTCTCCTAGAATATCGCCACCATCATCATCGTTCGTTCGTTCGTGTGTGGTCACTTTTGCATCGCGGCAGGTAGCACATTTCAAGCATTTTATTGTTTGCTCGGCACATAATACCTCCACCTCCACCCACGACTTTCTACTAGAGCATGGACAGAGTTTGATCGTCGGGAAATCGATTAAACTAAAAACGACGATGCTTTAAAACGAAGATGATGATGCCTTTACATACAAGGAGGAAATCTTGTTGTTCACGCATTATTTTTTAAACGGGAGCTCTGCTACACCCATGAATACAAGCGGCTTTTAGTTTAGCCTCATTCTCTTTGTCAAAAGAACCTACAATTTCGATTGTTATTATTATTTGGATTTGGATGTTACACATTTGGTAACAAGCTAGGGACTTATGTATGAATATATTTAAGGGGCGTTGACACAACGTTCAATTTACAATATTATTAGGGTGTTTTGGACAGTGACGCATGCCATGGATGCGGAGACACTTTTATAGCGTTTTGCGCGCTAGCGGCATAATGGTCATGTATTTTTAGCAGGGAAAAATTAATGTTTCAGTTTGGTCATGACAACATTGCTAACATGAAATAAAATAAAAGTATTTTGTCCGCGCCGGGGATATAGTGTTTTCTATTTCCGTGAAATACCCCCAATTATTCCAATACAATCGATTATTCTCTCTAGGTATGTATTTTTATATTCTGAAAAGGCAAATGCCATTATGCGGATTACCTACTTCTGCTAGAAAACCGAAACGAAACGACAGTTATTTCATGGAACATTTAAACCGGCCAAGAAGATGACTACACCTTTCCAGTTAAAAAAGAACTATACTTCTAGGGAGTTTTTTCAGTTCAACATGAAATTGTTGATGTGTCGCGCAATCCTACTACTACCGCTTCAAATACACAAAGTGTGTCCTGATACATTAGCTGATTGCATTTTGCGACGAGGACAACAGTAAAAACATGTAATTCCACAGCACACATTATCTATATGGTCGAGTTGTTACTTTATTATTATTTAAATCAGCGTCATCACCAACTTATTTGGAGTGGTCACCCACGCAAAAAAGAAACTCGCGTGTTTTTGAGGACTTTCAAGAAACATATTTTTCAGAGCTAAAATATATATGGTTTTACTTTATTTTCCTAAAACAGAGCTTTCACTCCACCTGAACCCCATTCCACGTGGCTCAATTCATTTATAGTACCAATCCCAATTTTTTTTCGTTCGTCCGTAATGAGGCAAGTTAAGAAGGTAGCTCGCCGCCGAGAACGGATTTCCCCAAGATGGGGAAGAATGATTACATTTTGGTACATTGCTAGTTGTTGTATGTAAAATGGGGAGGAATCTCTTCTATCCCAGCCAGGGAAATGACAGCACTGAGAAAGTGTTCCCCCGAGGATAATTCACCTTCACTTAGGAAAATACTTGGATCTCTGAGGTTTACGGAATAGCTTGCAAGTCTGTCTACTCGGCTCTCTCACTGTTACTGTTAGTTAGGCTGGGGTTTTCCTCTGGTCGTCCAGAATGAACGGAAAAGTGATAAGGCGAACTCCTGCACGTATCGTATAACTCATGATCACTCCGCGGGAGCCTATGTCAATTGCCAGCGAAAATAAAAGTATTGGATGAAGTTGGTAAACATGCACGAGGGAGGCAAAGGAGGAGGAGGAGAGGGAATCCCTTTTTTCCGCGGCTCTTTCACTCAACGCTCATGATAATTTTCCCCTCTTTTTCTATTTACCCAAAGGACTCCCCCTGCCATGTCTTTAAAACTCATTACAAATTTAGGGCGTAATGAAGTGGGAATCGGAGGATGATCCATGTAAAAACCAGTGTCGTCGTCGCGCGGACCCGTAAAAACCAGAGAGAATAAACCTTTAATCATGAGAAAAGGGGGAACTACAACTACTTACCTTTGAAGGTGTACCCACATGAGCCAAAGAGACACTGTAGCAGGAGGACTAGTGCGATGCAGAACATGTTGTAGAGAGGTGAGTCCGGGAAGATGCGGTACAGAGGGATTCACCGCACCACCGCATACAGCATAATCCGTCTGGACAAGTTATCACGTAAAATTATCGTCACTCCTCTGCAACATTTTTGTCAAAAGGAAAACATTGAAGACGAGTTGGAACAAGGGATTACTAGGAACTGCATTTTCAGTTGAGGAAGAGCAGCAGACATAGAGTATCTGTGTTTTGCTGTTTAACCCGTTCGTTAGCTGGTGTGTTTACACATAACCGAAGAAAAATATCCGGAAAAGTTTAGTTCCTTCCTATTTTTTCACTTCAAATCTATTTTTTCTATGTATGCATATACGATATATATATATATATTTCTTCTTCTTCTCCTCCTTCTTGAATAGTCTGGCGAGAATTGCTGTCGTTATCTGGCTCATTGGCAGCAAAGGACCCTGTTTTTTATGAGGAAAACATCGTCGTACTCTACTTTCTTACTGTGGAGGAACTTCCCTGCGCTTCCCTTCATGGCTCACGAACTGACAACAACAATATATAAGTATATATATCCCACTCCAGCTATACCTCCTTCTCCTCCTCGGTGGTGGCGTAGTGGTGGCTCCTATTCTCTTTAGTCAGACTCTTTAGTAGAAGACGGAAGGAGTCCCTCGTTCTAAATAAAGAGGATGAAAGAATCATTACTGGAGTCATTCTACGCGAATGTGGCTGGCTTCAAGGGTTTAACCACAAATTTACTTTCTGGAAAGTTACTTCACACCTTCTTCACCCTCCACAAAACAGTTCCTACTCCTACTTCCTACCAGAATAGTAGAGAGGCAATAATCGTAATAAATAATACGTATAATATATATGCAGTTGGCTCTCACTCACTAACACTAAAACATGCTATGATATGATGATGATGATGATGAGTACACACAAAAATCTGGATAAATGAAATTGTGCATGTGGAGTAGTGAGTGGATGATATGAATATGATGCTACTCACACGATCAGATTTGGCTAAACTCGAAATGGAGCACTCAATTACAGGGTAAACATAACAAAACTCACGCAGACTTTTGTTCCAGCTCCATCCAACGTTACTCGCTGACTGACTGACCAAAAAGCACAAAAATGTTGTTTTTTTTTCTCCAAAAGTTAATCCACCATGTCAGTCCTGCACATAGCTTTCTACTGGGTGAACCGAACTACTACTACTTACTCCTGCTCCTACTACGCCAACCATTTATTGTCAGTGTGAATGCTAAGTAGTAAAAAAAATGCTGCTGCTGAACACTATCTGAATGTGACTCTGATTCTCTGGTAAACTTCTTTGAGATAAGTAAAAGGAAAAACCTGCATAAAAACCATTGTTCTCCGACCGAGGAGCAGCACACAGCATAGAGCTTTCCTTTTCGCACAAAGGTTTTTTTTCTCTGCTCTCGACGACGACCACACCGCCTATATTGACATGCAACCTAATAAGACGACGAGGAAAGAAGGACCCTGAACACCACTGTTTGGTCTCTCTCTCTCTCTCTACTTAAAAAAATCTTCAAGATTTTTGGAGAATAAAAGAATAGCATGCTCACTCCTCTTCCTTCCTCTCACTTCTACTGATCCCCGGTACTTTTTATTTTTTTATATTTTACTTCTTTAAGCCACTAGTCCCGGGCTCTGCAAGTGATAGTCGTCGTCGTCGTCGTAGTATTATTTTTTTTTGTAACAGTAGTACTCGTAGTAGTTTGGCTTAATACTGCTGGAAGAAAAAAAAATACTACTACATGGAAACGTCGACCCGAGCCGACACAACCACTTCCCACACGACTCGCTCCAATTGTCCACTAACTCCAAGTCGGATTGGTCTGTACGTGAGCTGACTTGACTTTCTCCACTACTACAGGCATCAAACTTGTTCCAATAGAAATACCATACTATGAAGACGAAGAAGAAGAAAAAAGTTTTCCGCTTTTTTTTTCTCTTCTTTTTCTAATGTTCAAAAGTTGTGGTAGCCCAGGTTTTGTGCGGTTTTTTCTCTCGACTATACTATACTATAATACTCCGGTTATGCTTAAGACATGTAATATTATTTTTCAAGTGAGTATTAGCATTATTATATATTGTGGCCAATAATAATAACACACCAGTCCAGTTAGAAGGATACCCACAACAGCACCAAATAATAATCGTACCATAGTAACATAAGTAATTGAGCTAAGTAATAATAAAAGCCGCACGATCTATTTTTTTCCTCTCTCATTTATCTTTCCCCTTAAACCCGGTCAACAACAAAAAAAAACACCACAATTTCTTAAAAACTTTTCCCCTTTCCCTGATCTAGTTTGTTCAACTTGATTATCCTCCTAAATATATACCAACTTATTAATAGGCTGCGCCGCCTATCCTAGTCGTTATGCTCTGTTCGGAGAAAAAGGTGAGAGCGGAAAAATGTGTGCATCCTTCTTTCTCCATTCACACATTTCTCGTTTTTGTCAATTTACCCATTCCTCTACAAAACTGCTACTGCTCCTCTACTACTTTCTGCCCCGAGACTTTCACTTGACATTCCAGCCAGGAGGAACAACGCAACGAGAGGTTGTATTCGATTGCAGCTCTAACTTCATACTGGGACGACGACGACGACGACGACGGTTCCATCATCGCTCATTGGTCATAGACACACAAAAATCCTATATTGTGCTGCTGCATGCGTGCATACAAATATTATGCATTCCCCCCGAGTTGCCTGCCTTTGCGTTTGCCTTTGTTGAATGAAATCATGTACAATTTATCTCTACCAACATGCCAGAGTCCAGCAGCAAAATTGTTGTATCAAATGTTCATAAAAAATATTCATTTTTTTAAAAAGAAGCTGACGAGTTCACGGTTTTCTTTCTCCCTTTCCCTCGATTATACCCTTTTTCCTCTCTCTCTCTCTCTCTCTCTCTCTGATTTTTTTCCCTTAAGCCAACTTTTTTTTCTTAACGGAAAGCTAACAGGACTTTTTGTTTTCTGCCAGAAAAAAAGTTAACTTCTTTTGTGCTACTGCTACTACTACATGCCCGATGAATATCACATATCCAGTGGCTAGTTTTAGGGATTGCAGTTACAACTTTCGTCGTGCATGGACATGGACATCCAGAGAGAGAGCTTCGGCAAGAAATATATATAGTCTACGATTTTTTTTGAAAAAAAAAAAACAAAAGTATTTTGTCTATATACCAAATACATATATTTACCTTCTCTCTGTATCCGACTCTCACTCAGCCAGCCTCTATACGACATACAAAAGAAGAAGAAGTTTTTAGCAAGTTAAGGAATCACACTGCCTTGACTTCCATTTTTATTCCCTGTTCAATTCTCATTCTGGCCACTTGCTCATTGCTTGAATGGCTAGTTAGCTTCCGCCTTCGGATTCTTCTTCTTACTACATATGAACACGTTTTTTTTGCAAGAAAAAAAAAACCCCAAAACTTGTCTACTAAAGTCCTATATACGTCAATCTCGGTTTTTACACTGGGTACCGCTACCTCCTCTCCTCGTACCCAAAAAAAAGCAAGGGATGAACCTAGCTATAACCTTTTTTTATATATATATACTACGAAGATGGTTCACTATAAAACACAAGTTTAATGTGTACCACAAAAATCTTATATTATATAATTCAGTAATATGTATAAGAAGAAGTCTTTTTTCACATACATAGTAGCTTCCATGACATTCCTCCTCCCGTTTTTCTTTTTCTCTTCGAAATAATATCTCTAGTAGAATCCAGACAATTTTCACACACTGTAAGGCCCGACAACAACAGAAGAAGAAAAGAAACCTTCATTCTCTTTTCAAGACGACTTCTTCTTGTGTTCCCTCTTCTATCAACTTCACTTTTCGGCTATTTTTTTTTCTTCTTCTTCTTCTTCTTCTTGTTCTTTCTTTCTCTCTTTTTGGTGTTCTTCTGGCGAACGTGGTTGATTTTTCAAAGTTTTATATACAATTTTATGCGAGACTATATACGTGTTGCTACCACAACCCCAAGTCCTTTTTTACTACTAGTCCAGTGAACTGGGTCAGTTCGATCGAAAACTGGTCTCTTTTTCTCTCTGTTGGCACTTGATCACACTTCCAAAAGGAAAACACTTGCCAAAAGGACGAGAGTGAGGGAGAGAGAGAGAGAGTGAGAGTGAGAGAGAGAGGAAAAGAGTGGAGTGGAGAGAGAGAGAGAGAGGAGAGTCGTCGGGATGAGGAGGAACAACTCACTGACTGAACCAACTTTACTACTGAACTGAACTGACTTCTGAATATGAATGAAAATGGCTTGTTGGAGTTTGTTGGAGTCGTTGTTGGAGGATAAATTGATGATGATGAGGAGATGATGGGGCTAGTTGAAGAGAAACCAACCTCTGAGACTGCTCCTGTATTTCACATTGTCTCAGCCTGCCCCAACCGAGCCGTATTATTAAAAGGCTGACACGACGACGGGCTGCTTATTGCTTGCAGTAAGTAGTAGTAAGACTCTTCTTGCCGTTTTCGTCGGAACGTCGAACGTCGTCCTCGCAGCAGCTAGCTCTCTGATGCACCATAACTGGCAAGCGAATAACAACAAATTTTAACGAGACAGAGACAACGACGAGTGAGGACGATGATAATGATAAAACCTATTATTCCGCTTTCTGTTTGCAGGTTTCTGTTCTAGTATGGATTTTAGAAATGAGCGAGTTAGAGTAGGACTGCTGCTCCTGCTGCTGCTGCTGGTTCTACTGCTGGACGGGCTGCTCCACCGTACTGCTGTGGTGGTGGTGGTGGTGGTGGTGTAGGCTCTGCTGCCGTCGACGAGGAGGCTCAGGCTCATTGCATTGGCTCACACTCGGAGCTTTTTCCACACCAAACTGAAATGGAGATGAGGAGGATAATAATATGAGGATGAGGAGAGAGGTGAGGAACTTTGAGAGAGTTTAAGCTGAAAGCTAAAAAGTTTGGGCTCCTTTTTCCCTGCTTACTACTTTGCTCACTCACTCACTTCCTCACTCACTTGCTTACCACACACCACACCACACTCGCTCTTCTCTGTCTTTTTCGCCTTCGTCGTTTTTCCCTTCCTTCCTTCCTCCTTGTCTGTTCCGTGGTCGTCGGTTTGGGGCTGGGATGTAAAAAAAAATGCTGTTCTCTTCTCTCTGGCTTTAACAACGAGGCTGCTACATCAGCAGCAAACCAACTGTAAAGTGAGCATCACACTGTTCTTCACTCACTCACTCACCAGTCATTATTATTATTATACAACATACCCATACATGCTTTTTTTTGGCTCGTTCGGAGACTGCCTGCCTGCCTTCCTCATTATATTACTACATGTGCACTGCTGTCTCTGACCAAAAGCTGAAAATGGTTTATCGTCAAGTTTTCTTCTTCTTTTTTTTCTTCTTTTTGTAGGCTATTGTTATTTGAGGGGAATTCACTATTGTAGTCGCGTAGTAGTAGTTGTTGTAGTAGTAGTTTTGGGGCTCATGCTTGATTTCAGAATTTTGTTGCAGTTGGTCAGTTTTTTAGTGCTTGAGCACAGGCCTTTTTTTTGGATTCATTATATTGGTTCCTGAGGATGGATGAGAAAAAACCGCATAGGCAGAATTATTATACGAGTTTTTTTGTTTTTCTCTAGAGTTTTCCCCAGCAGACTATGTATGGCACTCTGGCCGGGTACTTGAATCAATGAAACGAGAAAGAAAAAAAAACACTTGAGAAGGATAAAGGCGGAATCAGCTATATATCCCCGTCTTTTTTCCTTCTTGGCGCTTCACACGTTTCTCCTCCGTGGATTGCTTAGATGGCCGAAAAAGTGGCGTTGAAAGGCAGAGCTCCGACCGACCACCAATTCAAGTCAAAATTGAATATCACACCCTAGACAGGAGAAGAGGAGGCTGGAAGTGGTTAGCTCTTGGGACAGTAAATCCTCGACACTAATTTCGTTTCTGGTTTAAAAAGTATGACTTCCGGGCTGCCAATATAAAGCTTTCTCAAGTTGGTCTCCTCGGACGGAGGAGAAGGGTGGTGGGTTCGAGCTGGGGGATAATTTTGTGAGCGTGGACATTCCCAATTTTATTCCTTGTTATCGGTTCACTACCCCACTTTTTCCCCTGACTCCTTAATATTAGTCCAGTTTTCAATCAAAACTTGGCCTAGCCCGATAAGATATATATACGTATTATGAGGTTTTCCCCACCACCGCCACCACCACCAACTCAACTTTCATTCTGAAAAATTATTTTTTTTATTTTTGTCCCTTGTCCGTGCCGGTTTTCCTTGTTCCTGGTTGGTGAATAAATGGCATGTAGTTTTCTAGTGTGATGGGAGGCTCACAACCGAAAACTGCCCGACTCAAATTCCTGTCACCGGAAATGACTGCAGAGGAGAGAGAGAGAGAGAGAGAGCGTGGTAGTGACGGAACCCCTCGACTATTGAGTGCCCACCTGCGCTCAATCAATGCGCCGTTGCGTTCATTCACTTAATATCTTTGCCACCACAAATCCAGCAAAGTTTTTGCTGAGGACGAAATATGCTTTTTACTACCACACCACACGACACATTCCCTAGTACACCCACCTTGTGATGATTATTATTCATTTTTTTTTGTTATATGCTTCCTCCGCCACTACACAAAACTCTTTTCCCTTTTGCACCTTCCCGTTTTCAACTTGGAGTAGTTTGGAGGAGGCTTATGCCCTGGTTCAATGAGTCGTCCGTCCTACTCCCTCTTCCCTTTTTCTTGGAGGTGTATGTAAAAGAGAGAAAAAAAGTTTTTTTGCCCTTTTGCCTTGTTCGCCTCACTTCGTGTGTGACCTGCATGGACTTCACTCGCTGCTACTTTTGCTTTGTTCCCACTTTTTGCCACCGCATACTTTCTTGTCCCCTGTCACCAAGTTCGGTTTTCTAGATGAGAGCCACTACTTTTACTACATTACATTGCATACCTATACTTCAACGAAAGGCGAAATCCTCTGCTACATTCTTAATTCGTAATGCATACTTTACAAGAAGAAAATATCCCTCTAACAAGACTAACTAATGCTCTGTCTACCACAGTAATTTTCAACTAACATATATCCCACACACATACACACACGCACACACGTCGTTGCATACAAATATACGAGGAAAGGATTACTTACATACTTACGTGTTGGACTTTTGTTCCATCATCACCATGTTGTTATGTTTTCTTAGTAGTAGACAATAATACTCCTTTTTTCAGTATATAAGAAAAAGTGTGTGTGAATAGAAATCACTTAATTCTACTAACAACAATATCAAATAGACTATAGTATATTCTTTTGAGTCTCGGTTTGTTGTGCTCGAAAATGGTCTGCTATGCTACTAACGCTACCGCCGCTGCTGCTCCTGCAGCTTAACTTTCTCACTTATTTACATGCCACAAAATTTGTGACATTCGTTCGAGACGAGAAGGAAAGTGTATAAGAGAACAACAAGCCATCCAACTAACTCCACCAACCAACTCATTCTTTTCCCATGCCCAAATGTTTTGTTGCAGACTTGCAGTCAGTGTCTCTTAGCACACACACAACACACAACTTTGTATTTTTGGTAGCCAAGTTACCTTACACTGAGGACGACGACGACGACTTGAGAGAGCCCCACCGCTGGCATTTCACTTTGACTTGCTTTTTTTACTACTAGGTTTTACTACTCGTAGTACTCTTACTACTACTACTATTACGTCTACTACAACTTCTGCTACTACTACTACTACTACTACTACGGCCTGCTTCCTTCCCGTTTTATGAAACATGGAACGCTAGCTTTTTTTCCGTCAATCAGTCATCATTTCATAGCTTGATTTCATTCCCAGAGTGTGTGTGAGAGAGAGAGAGAGAGAGAGAGAGAGAGAAGAAGAAAGTAAAGTGGTGTACGGGGTAGTACGAGCGAGCGAATAGTGGTGGAACAAGGGAAAAAGCAAAGGTATGGCGAAACCCACATCATGTGCATAATATATGCGCTACTACTTACTACCTTTACTACCTTTTCTACATTAATGTTGAAAAGGGAACTTTGGTTCTCGGAACTTGGGGCACCACGATGGACGACACGCACATACGGAAGAATGGAATGGGGAAAAGGAAGGAAACAAAAAAAAATTCAATGCACATCCTCCAACGCATTCATATTAAAACTTGGGTCAGTCCCTTTAAGTTCCGTCCGTCCGTTGTTTGCCGTTATGCTAACAAAAATAAAATGATATTGCTGGAGAGAGAGAGAGAGAGAGAAGGTTACTATGAAACACGCAACGCAACTAGGACTCCATCCACATCGTCCACATCCACATGTGCAATGTAGGTAGGTAGAAGAGCCTCGTGGTGAATATACACTTTTAAACCAAGTGTCTCCCGTTTTTGTCATTCTTTTAATTCAGAGGAGAGAGAGAGAGAGAGTACAAGAGAAAAAGTGTTTTCCAAGTTAACCAGCAGACCAAAAAAAAAACTGTGTGTGTGTCAGTCAGATCTTTAATAAATAAAATGCAGACAAGTGTGAGGGAAGGTTGCGCGTGAAAAGGCGGTGTGCTCCACGAGCTCACAAGAGAAGAGAGAGAGAGAGAGAAAAAAAAATTAGTTCGTTTTTGGTTGTGGGTTAGAATAGTAGTGATGTGATGATGATGATGATGATGATGAGCCAGTTGGTATGGCTGTTTTTCTCTCGCTCTCTGTGCATGTGCCGTGTACACATGGTTGGTCAATGGTACTGCCTGTACCCATTTATTTCCCTGGCTCACAGAGATATCCATCTCTATCCCTTTAATCTTGTAATGGTAATAAAATGAATAAACAATCGTAAAAATATATATATATAATATGAGGGTGGCAAGTTGGGAAATGAGCCACGTTCCCAAAATCGAATCCCATAATATCCCGTATTAAAGGTACCACATATCCAAAGCCCCTGTCACTTGATTAGACGATCATCATCATCGTCAGCATCGTCATAACGTTTATGGTTGCATAATTGTAATACAGGAATAGCACGAAGGAAGGAAGGAGGGAAGTTTTGTGCACCTTAATGGCAATGGTGTGTGCATGCATGGTCTCTCTGGACTCATCATCATCATCGTCGTCCTTATAGATTGTGTATATGTCATTGACGAAGGTTGTACCCAGGCAGGCAGGCAGCTAATATTGTTATTACCTGGGAAAATGTTTTCCCACACACGTTTCCTTCCTGTGTTGGTTTCCCACCATTTCATTTCCTTATTTCCTTCGCAAAGAAGGAGATTATTATTGGGCTTGCTTTATTATTCCAGCGTAGTTTAATTTTTGAAAGAAGAAGACCACTGAACTCCACACACTTGTTCCCAACTACTACTACGTACGATGCGATGTGGACATTCGCAAAACGCTTAAATAATTCCGGTGTGGAGACAGGCTAACTCATATTGATTGGTAGGTATTAGGTAGAAGGTTCTTTGATCAATGTGTAAACCTTGGTGTAGGCGCCTAGTACCAAGCATGCATGCATGAAGCCTTTTTGTGAGAATTATTAATAACAAGAATGCAAAAGAGAATGTTTGTATGTAAATAAAAATTTCGTGGCTTCTTCTCCCCATCGAAGTTTTATATTTTTGAAACAAATTTTTTTTGCCATTTTATTGCTGGCAAACAGATGCGTCATGGTGGTAAAGTAAAAAAAAAATAGATGACGAAAAGTTGGTCTTCTTAGTACCTATATACGAAATCGATGTGTTTCTAAACTATACAACCTGTCTTTCCATCACTACATGATTTGTTGACTAAGTAGTCTCTCAACAAGTCATCTACTCACAGAGACTCGGGGATTTTTTTATGCATGTATGTACGCATATCATTTCACGACGGCGACGAGTCTCTCTATCAACACAACAGAACAAGACTGGCAGATGTGTCATCATCACATCACTACTCCCAGCATTCTCCCCGTATTTCTCAACTCCTACCAACTCATTCATTCCGTCAGTCGTAGAAAAAAAAATCAAACAAATTTATGCATCCCTTTTGTTCACCACCTATTCTTGAATGGGGAGCAGCAGGCAGCAGCAGAGAGTTGCAAATGAATCCGAGAAGGCACAAAACAACACAAGTTCCATCCAATCCAACAACACTAATATAAGATTCTGCTGGTTTTCTTTTTCTTTTCTTTTTTTTTTTTTTTGCAATCACAAGTTTTTGTATTGGTTTGGATTCACTCCTGATGACAAAATATCTAATTAAAGAATGCCACGTCTGTTTACTTCACCGCCGCGCTGCGCTAGCATTGATTCTCATGTCGGCGGAGGAAGAGGAAGGATGGCACATGGTGAACTCAAATTCCCCGTTTTGATGCTTCATTTACTATGCAAGGTTTCCGCAATACAGGCAAATGCTTTGTGGAGATAACGAGATGAGGAGACGACTCCTCCATTTACTCCGTCGTCCTCCCCGTCTCCTACTCTACTCCAAATAGTGTCAGTCACCATATCACCATGCATATATATTAGGGCGGCACTCACAATCAGTCAGTTAACCTTGTATTTCACTACAAGGCATGTACATATTTTTTAATATGTATAGGTATAAACCCGTAACCAGTATCATTTCATAAAGACTTTGACTTGTTGACAATTTCGCAGTGGTAGTGAACTAGAAGGGGGCACCACACCACGAAAAGCTCTGTGCACTTCCTCGAGAAATCTTGCTAGTTTTGATTCATCTTATGATGAGTAATTAGCCCAAAACATCTCATGATGATGATGATATTATTTCATGTCTGCTCTCCTCCTTTCCCTTTTTCCTCGTCAAGGATAGATTAGGAGAGGAGAGTGGAGAGGAGAGAGCTTCCTTGCTTCTCGAGAAAATAAGTAAAAACGAGGCTTCTGCGTTTCTCCACTCTATTTTCTTAACAAATCCACTGACTTTTGTCTGTTGATTTCCGTTCCACGACGGCGAACGTGGTGGATGATGTAAGTTTTTATTGGTTTGACACTAGCACACTGGCTGTCGTCGACGGCTTAGACAGCGAGCGAGTATTATATAATAATGAAACGTGTCTACACGACAAAGTTCTATCTTACGTGTGTACCTACCTAGTATCTACACACACAAGAAGTCTGCCGTCATGTATTTATAAGTATAGGAGGGCTCCTCTATAACGTAATACTTAAGTCTGTGTAGTAGATTTTTACAATTGTTTTATTTAACTTTGCACCCTAGTCTCATCCCGAGTATTTAGATTAGTCGGGAAGTACATTGGTTTGTTGTTACTTGTGTGATGCGATGTGGTGACTCCTTCCAAAGATGCACAAAAACGACGGCTCTTCTTGTAACTGTTTTCTTTTGGTGCAACTGCATCGCATCATCGTCGTCGTTCCTGTTTTTTTTTCCTGTGCAAGGCTTTTAAGCTATGTGTAGCTCTCTCTAATTCGGAACACGATAATATGCCATAGCCAGAGCGTCGTTTTCTTTCTCCCCATAAAGACGCAGTGTGAACTAGTAACTTTTTTTTCCGTGTGTGCAATATTATTGTCACATAAATTAGCTTAAAGGAGAAGACGCTCGTTTGCTGTCTCTTTTAGTTGAAGACAAAGCCAGGCTGAAAATTGATGGAGCCAAATGGTAACTTTTATCTCCTTGGTCCTGGGCTCCTCCTCTTGCAAACGCGATATTTCTCCTTCAATTGAGTAAAAAGACCAATTGTTATCTCGGGGGACCGTCGCACTTTACTTGAAATATGGTTGCTAATCGGAGAAATCCACGGATGCAATAATGATTTTTTCACCATTTTAGAATACAAAAAAACGTAATGCTTGCATGTACGCCACCACCACCACCACCACCATCATCATCATCCAAACGAAGAATAGTCTGCTGCTGTACAAAGCTCATACTACTACTACTCCAATAAACTCAAAAACCATAATACCTATTTAATATGAATCCAATAATGTGGATCTATGGGAACAGAGCAGAAGAGTCCCAGTTCAAAGGAAAGTGAAAAAGGGACGCAAAAAAAGCAGCAGCTTATTTATTTACTCTGTGATTTATCGCACTCCTCACATCACAAATTTCTTTTGTCGCATCTAATTAGACGACGACAAAAGTCAAGTAATCACTCGAGTATTTCTATTTGCATTCCTTCAGTGGTTCTTTTACAAAACAACAGAAGGGAAATAGTCATAAAAAACAAGTTTAAAGATAATCCTTATTACTCTGTGTGTCCCTCCGCGGAAACGGAAACCTTGTCTCTGTACTGCATACTATGTATATGCTGTATGATACCGAATTGCCGAGGAGCCAAGCCAATATATAAAAAACGTGACATGCAAACGTCTAGCAAGATCACTCTGCGACATGTATTCTCAAGCAATTTACTTCAATTAGAAACGTGTTAGATTACCATATTATACATAGAGTAAGCTAAACGCTTCAACTCCAATCTCCAATTCACTCCATTTCCCTCCCTAATTTATACACCTACACGGAGAGCAGACTCCGAGCAGCGGAAAATTTATTGTAAAAAATGGCAATTAGTATGAGCTTCTGAAGAAAAAAAGAAGAAGATTGTGCTGTGCGGTTCACTACTCTCACAAATTCCCTGGGCGTGTAAGCCTCATATATCGATATAAATTGCAAAGTACGGATTTCACGGGGAATTCAAACAACAGCTGCACCTTGTTAATGACACCCAACCGTTATTAGTGTAAACTACGGTTAATCATAAAGTAAACAAGCAATATATATGCTATGTGTCCTATAATATGTTCTCTCATTCGCAAATCACGTGAACCTCAAATCCATGGAAGATTATGTGGCTAAGCCCTTTTTGACAAATTTATAAAACACCAGAAGAGCAGCAGAAGCAGTTCCGATCTAAAGCAAGTCGGGGTTGGTTGAAGGGGTTCTAGAATAGGAGCAAGGAGCAATCTATGAAAAAAAACAAGTATGCCGTTCGGTTCCTTTTAATCGTCTATCTTTTTGACGGACACAAACAACATATAACTAGAATCGTCATCATGTGCGTTACGTTACAACCACATTCAACATTATACCACATACAATGCCCCCACAATAAGAGACACAACGTTGAAACACCAAAAAGTCGTGAAGATATTGGGGGAAAATATCTACACTTTTCAACGCAACGCAACGGTCTCCTCTCCTCCTCATGTTTTTTTTCCTTAGCAGATGCCAGGGTTTTTACTTATACGAAGAAATCCAAAAGACATGCAATCCACATCATGATCATCACGATCATCATCATCGCCATCATCATGAGGATGGCTATACCCACGTCCACGTCACAATAAAGCAAAGGAGACAGACAGTCAGACACTAGGTACACAATCATAATTTATACTCGAGCGACGATGATGTTCCCCTTTTCCCATAAGCCTTCCGTTTTTTTTCCTTCCTTCCTACTCAAGCATGTCGTCGTTTACTCTGGGATCAAGTACTACTGTGTGCACTATATGGTGGTGGTGGTGGTGTGGCGGTGGAACATCTCCCAAAAAGTGAAACCCAACCATGAAAAAAAAAATATATATATCTGAGCCGAGGAGACACACGTTCCATTACTGTAATATTCTATTATTATTATTATCTATATTGGGCCGGTGTGTGATAACATGATGTAAAGGGAAAACGGATCCAACCGGCATGGCACAAGTTTACTGATCTGTTATAAACAGTCCAGTAATTCCTCCAAATGGTCCAATCAACCGTTTAGCCAGTTGGAAAGAGAATAACTTGTATGAAAAAAGAGGAAAAAAAAGATATTTTCCTTGGTCGCTCGCTTTTGTCTCTAGCCTCACATCACATTTATGCATGGAAGCCGAAGAAGGAGCATTACCGAAATGGTGATATGTCGATGTATTTTTGAACAATATCTGTGTACTCGGGCAACCAAGTGGAACTAATTCATCTGGAAGAAGAGTTCCTTCCGTTCAGCTGACTCTCCTTTACAATTCAAAAGCTTTATATATTTTCCCCTTTTTTCGGGATACAATATATAAGTATATTTCCGCAATTTGCTCATCATTCAGTTAGTAGAGCCTTTAAAGCCGTGGGTTGTGGAGAGTGCGGGACCGTGTCGGAACGATGCGGGATGATAAAAGGAAGGAAGGAAGCAAAGGGAAAAAAATGAAAGATGATTACCAGGATAATTTCTCCTTTTTCAAATACCTTGAATGAAATCTTGATGTAACGAGTTGACCCAAGGAACTCATCATCATGAATATGAATACATTTTGTTTTGTAAATATATATTGAATGAATAAATATGAAAATGGATGCATAAAAATGTGATGAAATATGCAAATATTGTCATATTATTGAGTCGGGGTATCTTGGAACAAATGGAATTACTGTCGTAATCATAATATTCATTGTCCATGTGGTTTTCTTCGGACTCGGCTCGGCTCGGCTAAATTAGATCACTAATTATTACTATTCATTACAAAAATACAATTAATTTTAAAGCAGTCCTCCTCTTGTGCATTTTTTATTGGGAAAATGAGAGTCCACCGAACCGGGTGATAAATAAAGGATTTCTGTCTGTGTTAACAAACAGTTGTGTAGTAGCTATTGAGTGGAGGTTGGGAGGATCCTGGCAAATTCGGCAAATGAATGTCACCAACCTGTCACCCGTCCAATTAGCACTGTTGGAAAACAACTGGTGCGTCTTGTATAATAGTTATATTTAGTTATTAGAATGCGTAGTTTATTCTCGTTATGCCAGCCTGGCAATGCGGGTTTTTTCTCCCCGAAGATATTAGGGTTTTCTTCTTACATGAGTATTTATATTCCCTTTTTTACGTCGCCCATTTATCGTTTTAGTAATAAATCTGCAATATTATATTGTTTTTCCCTTTTTGTAGACGCAGACGTCACAGCCAATGACGCAATTGCTCGATTATTAGACAGCTCCGTCATAGCAAAAAAAAACTAATGTGGAACATTGAGCCAATGAATTTTTAAAATTCGTCAATACCATACAATACACACTAGTCATATCCAAATATCCAAATTCCCAATGTAAAAAAGGGGTTGACTCAAAGTGAAGTACATTATTTGGCATTTGGCCGCTGCATGCATGCCAGTAGTAGTGACCTATGGTTATAATCCTATGGTTTCTATGCTCAAACTAATCTTTAGATATATCCCTTAATCTATAAGGTAATCACCATCTTTCCTTGATTAAAGTGTGACATATGAGAAGCAGGGAGTGGATTAGCGCGCGCAGGAAATATCGGAAGTTGGAGTACTTCCTTGTACAAAAGAAATACTTTTTTCCCCTTTTCTGTTCATGAAAAAATAACAAAAAAAAAATTGAAAAGTTCATGTCGTTCATGCATTCATAGTTTCAACAAGCATGTTACATTGTTCATGTAAAGTAAAAGCGTGTACTTTTAGTTCACCGGGATCACCTGCATCCCTTCCAGAAATGCTACTGGCGTGCAATATTGTAATTTTATGTTGTGTTTTTTTTGGATGGTCATTTGTTTTTGTTTGTTAATGCTACCGTCACACTTGCAGCACCAGCAGGCTACCTGCATCCCTTTCTCAAGCATTATTCTCCTCCTGACAGTTCAATGAGCATGTAAACCAGGATGAGGCTCGTGCCATGTGTAATTTAGAAACAGAAGGTATCATCCACTTCCGCTCGGATATTGTACATCAGCCACTGACTTTATGGAAGCAGATGAAGGAAACTCTGTCCGCTGCCGCCGCCTCATAATTTTATAAATACGCATAAAAGATATAAACAATAATTTCATCGACAAGAAAGTAAAACTATACCAGGTTTAGTTGAATGGTGCGTGTGGTTGGACAGGAGGAGCCCCTTTATAAAATATATAGAATTTCTCGGTGGTATTTATTTACTCCGCTCTCCACTCCATGCACCCTCTGAGTTGGATGAATTAAAGGGATTGAAAATTATCTCATGTATGAGGTTGTTGGATAAGCAAATTTTATGAAAAAGCCGCTAAAGCCAGTCACTTGCTGTGAGTACAAGTCATGGAGCGGGCTGAAATATATTTATTATTATGGGTTAAAATTACAACAAAGAATAATATTGCATTCGTATATAGCTAAAATCGGTTTTGATTCAGTAAACGATCCGAATTGCATTGAAAAAGACAAAAGCCGACATGAAAGGTTTGTAGCTTTGCTAGTCTACCAGAGTTACTCTCAATATATATATCTATATATACTTAATATAATTTTAACGGTACCAGAAGTTGTATGTTTTATGTACCCGTCTGCCCTCTGCTTTTGTGCAACCATGATTATGCAATAGTAATAACACAAATGAAATGAATGAATCACACGACGGTGTACTCAGCATTAGTAATTCATAAGGTATTAATAATCCAACTGGGATTGGGGGCCATTATGAAAATTATTATTTTAATTTCAAGGAGACTTTGCCAGGAATCCAATAATATCCTGAGGTTTGCAAAGCTTCCCAGAAAGGGGCAAGAAATTCAATCTACAAACAATTTCAGAATTCAATATGATTTATTTTAACGTAAACTTAAGTATGCTTCTTTTTATTTTAATCAAAATTGAGAAACCGGTAAAATCTACAAAATGTGAGTCTCCCAGGTTTCAGGAAATGTTTCCTTGTGAGTATGAATGAACAGTAGTGGCATTACACAAATGAGCAGATACATGCACCCAAGGGAGTTTAACTTGACTCATTGTTCCGTCGCGTTTGTATGAAAGGAGTTCATATTGAAAGAATAGCACGTTCGTTTTGTTATTGTGGTAGGAAAGGTAAACTGCTTTCACAGGTACATAATGTCATTGCTTTTGTGTATATGTGTTGTGTAGTGTATTACGCTTCTTCTTACGCACCCGAATTACGTACGCGTGTACCAACACTCCAACCAAATATATATATCGTACAATGAAATAAAATAAGCGTGGAGAATTTTAGATATCGATTCTATCATAAATAATAAATTTTCCAAGCAATAGACCAAGGACAATGACCAAAAAGTAAATGAGATTGGATGTGTAATAATAATAATAATAATATATTAACTCTCTTCTGTGTCTGTCTAAACATCCAGTGACTTTTCTCAAACGCTATGTCTATCTCCTCCCTCATGTGTCATTAATTCTAATGAATGGACTATTGTAATAAGAGGAGAGTGTAAATAGGAACGCAGTAGTTTTAGACATGATGACGCTGCTGAGGTGTTTGAATGAGATTGCTGAATACAAATAAATGTGCTGCATATGAAATTATTCCAATTACACTTTCATTCATAAATACCTAAACTACACGTCGTTAGCGAAACTATCAGAATCAGTGCCTCGCTGGCGTAATCTTCTAAGTTCAGCAAAATGTTTGAAGAAAATACCTTTTTTATGACAGATTAGCTAGCATCCATTCAATATAATCTGGAAAGCGCTGTGGGAGGTCTGCCTCCATCCATACGTAATTTTTTGCAAATCTTTCCATAATACGCTAAATGCGTCGACAGTTGAAATTCTTCAAAAAATTTTACACTATAAGCAGTTTGCATCTTGTGATGTGGACATAGGAAACATTTCAGTAAAACAATTTTGAGGATTCTTATGGGAAGAAGAGCATCATTGTGACAACGATGAAGAATTACTTATTTCATGATTTTATCCTATTCCCGAATATGCTGACGATGATTGTACCAGGGATTGGCTTCAAAAATGTGTTAAACTCACGGTTAGAATTCTTGGAATCCAACTAAAATATTCATTATTTAAGTCGCGTGATCTTTGAGGGATTACGAGTTTGGGCTGAATCGACGAATTTACTACTACCTATGCATGAAATGCATTATTATTACATTTTAGAGTCTTACATTTGCCCAGACTTGGGATTAGTTACCAAATTCTGTGGACACTGGACTGGAGACATCACAAACCTAAATTCGATAAGCAAAATAAGGACGATTAAAGTATAAAGGAAACAATTTAGATATATTTTTGTGAAATGCACACCTTGATCTACAATTCTAAAGTTTTCTATACTCATTATTGACATACATTCTGTGAGTTAGTAACACTGAATTCACTCGAAATCCCCGGAAGCCGCGCGCTATAGCGTGCGAGCCGCAATTACTTCCATTTTATTCGCCTTGATAGGTGGTACTTCCAACTCACTAATTTTCTAGAGAACTTCCTGGAAATTCAAATGGATTCTTTTATACAAACGATGTAGTAATTTAACTGGGACAAGTTCGCCCGAAGTTTATGCATTATTAAGTGGCCGCTCACGCGCACAATTGAAATCCCACTCATAAATTATTTCCATTGGAAAATAATTGATAAATTCCAATGAACTTACAAATAATAAATATTTTCGTTGTAAAAGCAATCCCTTCGTCTGCCACTGTTGGGAAAGTCCCATAAAGTGGAATGTTCTACTGCGGGCGGACACTGTGGACGTCCATCAAAGAACATTTTTAATATATACATATTATTGTTATGTACACGGAACATTTTACAAAATACAAGAAACTACGAATTTTCTTGGAATGCTAACATTTAACTCGGCACATTCCCCTCAATAATAAATAGCACAGGCTTGATAACAACCCACACCGCAAAACCTGTATTTGCTCAACTGGGTATTTGTAGAGAAGCTCTTTAAGTTGCCCACATGCTGTCAATTCCGGCATGTTTAGGTATCGACCGGCCGCCGGCCGATAGTATTTTGCGTTCTACTAGGGTTGTAGAGCTCGAATGCTCTTTAAATAATTTATTAAATGTTCCTGGAAAACTAAAAGATAAGCTTGCTCATATAACATTCCTAATACGTCAAGGATTAAACTAATACTGGTTGGCGACGGTATAACAACAATTAATAATTGATTAAAATATATGCACCATCTATCTCTCTTGGGATCGTGGGAAAGCTGCTGGCGGCATGAATCTGTCCCATGAGAAGCATCGTCCTACTGGATTTGTCACGTGTAAACATTAAAACGTGCCTTGCAAATCAACGCTCTAAACGCAGACCAGGATTGTTGTTCACACAGGTAGAGAATTAACGTACTTTCAGTTAATCGCCACGTGCATTATAGAAAGGTCATTGTAGGAGTTTTAGGGATGGAAAGCATACGCTTTTGCACGGCGAATCCTTCCTCTTTATTTCATGATCCCTTTGTTGTTCGTGGGGAACTTCGTGAGCATCGCATTGCGTTGAATAAAATGAATTGTTCTGTAGTGCTTGAGTGGACACAAGTTCTGGTTAAAATTCCATGGACTTATTTATTAATATTTAATAGGTCGGGGAATGACGTTATAGGTGTATAGAGATATGAGAGCTAGGCAATAAGAAGGTAACTCGGTGCATTTTTTTAGTGAGGTCGAAAAGTGTCCCACGTGCTAATTCTTTATTTATGTTGTGGTGCTGCAATAGGAGGAAAAAAGGAGATATTCTAGTCTTTTGTTAAACTTGGACAATACAAGGTCAACAGAAAAAGTAAAAAAAAAATCAGGTGAACTATTCCGATGTTGCTATAATAATAATCCAAACGCACCATTGTATTTGCTCATCATTGCTCTACAAAAATTTCATTCGAAAAATCATGACTCAAAATTGGTATAAAACTGATGTTAATTACTACAACATCTTGACTTATAATAAACCTGATTGACTTACACATAATTTATAAAACATTAATTACAACATTGTTAACAAGAATTTCTACCATTTGGCCGATAAATTAAAAAATATTATTTGCAGTTATGTAATTTCGTAAAATGCTACTACTTTATATAGATGTACACAGAACTTGATCCCTCAAAGGTGGTGGAAGTCGCTTCAAGAGTTTCAAATCCCCAATGTTCCTAAGCGAGTTCCTCAAGGCAATCCTATTTAATAAATATAAACATGTTCAATAACCATGTCCAGAGAACACAATACAAAATTCTAATACAACAATTAGCAAAACCCACCTGGCTTTAAACTGCAGGCTAAGCCTGTCTTCACTCTCCTTCTCAGATTTCCACTCCCGCAGTTCCTCCAATGCCTTCCTAGCCTGGGCCCGGGACTCATTTTCACAAATTGATTGCGTTTCAAATACCTCGTTCGTTATTTTAGTTCCAGCCAGATATAATATTTTAATCATTTCATTATAGCCTGTATGATAGGTGAGCTTTGGACTCAGCATCCAATTAGAAACGTCTGCTCCGTTTACAACCAACAATCTGACCGTATCAATACCCCAACTTGAGCAAATCTTGCAACGACGCTCATCCACGTCTATCCAGGTGGGCTTACAGCAATAGTTAAAGCAGCCTAGTACGTACTCCACCGGTGTTTCACCTTTCCAGTTTCGAAGATTGAGATCCACATGTTCCATCTGAAGCAGTTTCTTGAGCAGAACATTCTTCTTATCCTTCTCCGACGCAAAATACAAAATACGAAAGAGTTGTTCCTCAATGTTGAAATTGTACCCTTTATCAACCAATCTTTCCAACAGATTTGCCGCACCAAGAAGGTCAACAGTCTTGTTACTATTTGGGTGTGTTCGCAACAAGTGCTTAAATACCGGAAACGGCATAGTAGGATCATCCTCATGACAGGGTCGAAGATTAACCCACATCAAATCATTAAAAGCAATTCCATCGGAAACGATTTCAAAGATCATAGAAACCATGCGAGGGTCACCTCCCTCAACGGCAACGTGGAATTCACTAACGCCGACGCTTTGTCCACCGTCTTGTCCCCCTTCCAACATGCTTTCCAGAACATGATGACTCTGGTTCTTGCCGATTCGAAGGACTAATTCCATTGCAGTGAAGGTGCGGGACCTGCAATATATAAAATTAGAATGTATATAATACATAGAACAGAGACTGACTTTGAGTTTCATGATTTAGTTGGTTTAGTGTTAGGTGGAATAAGATTTATACCTGGACTTATCCGACTTTTCGAGGACACGAGTGGCTTCCGTAAAATGAAATCCCTTTACGTCAATACATCCTTCCGAGTTTGGATTTCCACCGTTCCGTATTAAATAGACGGCGTTTTCCCAGTCTTCCAGAAATATGGAAATCTGAAGCGGGGACAATCTCACGTTACCGCCTGTTCCAGTTGGTAAATCAACGTTTGCTCCGAGCTCCACAAGGAGTTTAACGACATCCTCACACTTGTTGAGACAGGCTAAATGGAGGAGAGTTAACCCGGAGAGTGTCAGATGCTCCTCCTGGGGCAACCAAGGATGGTAATTCGCCTTTTTCAGATACGTCTCAACTGGCTTCATGTCGTGGAAAATTGTGGCATTGACATCGCCCTTGTACTTCATAATAAGACCCGTCATTTGAGCGATCCAGTCTTGACATGCTACTGAAGACGTTTCAGTTTCCGGCCCTATGTTCTTTTCCCTTTTCTCTTCCTCAAATGTCAAAAATAGACTCAAAATTTGCTTGACAATTTTCTTGTTAGACGCCTTCGAAGTCCGGCCAAAGCTTGACATTCTGCCCGCAATATTTGCGATCGCTGACGAGTAACCCCGGCTCATTCTTTTAATGAGACTGCCTACGTCTGTAAAAAAAATCAGATGTTGATCAAATGTCAATTTTATGTTTGGCGTCAGCTGTTCAAGCTGATTAAAATAATTTCGCTATCACAACTAGTTATATATAAAAGGACTCACTTTTTTGTGTATAATTTTACAGACAGTCAAGGTCCACTGATTTGATGGTGACTGATCGGCGACCGGACGGACTTTTCCAGAAAACGGTGACTACTTCCAACTTCTGGGATATTATGAAAGGAAGAACTGGAAGGGACTTTTGGGAATTTAATTTTTACTCATTGTCTTGAGACAACTGCCTCCAAGGCAATTTTTACTGAAATTCAATCCGACCGAACCCAATATTTTAATTATCTCTTCAAGGTAAATAGTTCAAAGCGTCTGAGTGAAAATTAAAATTTGATAGACCCTTTGTTACTCTTTTAGTAAATTCGCTCTTTTTATCCAATTCACAAAATGTTGACTTTAATCGGCAATTAACTATTTCTTGGTTTCAAATCAGCCTCATTGAATATGCACAATTAAACACAAAACTTTCAAAGAAATAAAATACTGAAATGAGCCATCACCATATCCTTATTGCCAATTGTCATATGCTTGAAATGTCATATTATGCATGAAAACTAAGCCAAGTAATCAGATTAGAGATGTGCCATTGTAACCATATAAAGGATTCAACAGATGTTCGTATTCGAGATATTTTGCGGGTTTGACCGGCTTAACGACGTAATCCCAAATCACGTCTCCCAAATTGACAGAATCCTAAATTTTTTATCCCAAGATACAAAATTCCCAAATGCAAATTTTGACCAAAAGACAAAATCCCAAACGTTTTTTTTTACATAACCACAATTTTCAAATTCTTAATGCCATAATCAACAAATAATGCAAAAACAAATTACAATATTAAAAACAATGATATTGTAGACATTTTTGAGACAGAAGTTCTAAATAAGTCTTCGCTAATTGTAAAAACTTTGCTGAGATGTTACCTATAATATGTTTAAATCTTAAAATTGATATTTCATTCTAGTTATAATAAAATTGAGATTCCAGTTTATGGAGAGATGCCATAATAACGTATTTAGTAATTCATTAGCTATGCAACGTAACTATCTTTCTATCTTACACTTACCACACTACACTACATACAATCTACTGTTCTATCATTATAAATGTTAATAACAATTTGATTGACTGTGTGTGATAGCAAAAATAGCCAGAAATAAATATAATTCAATATCAAGTTTGACGGAAATCAGATAGCATTTGGACGCCGCTATTTCTTACGGTGAGACAGGTCACATATTCACGTCACAGACACTTTGCGCCCCCGTCCGTTTCACCATGTAATGGCACATAATAAACAATATTTGACAGCAGCTTGTTTTTATAGGAGTAGGACTGGAGATTGGAAATGGAAGTCAGTTTTAGAGGATCACTGACCAAAGTACCGTTTTTTTGGTGTATCTTTTAACTGGTGTTAGTCCCCATTCCATGCATGCGTTATGCATACATAAAGTAGTCGTGCTTCGTGCATGTGTTTACATAGTCAAACGAACTTTTTTTCGTAGCATAATTAAAGCTGAGGTGCAAAGTGTCATGTAATGATATTACCTACTTATATGCATATTTTGGATAATTAGTATGTAGAACGCCCGAGAAAAGCCCAAGCTATTATCTATGATGTATGAAAGTCTTCGATTCGAATTCCAAAATACCACATTACTACCCATGTCGGCGGAGCACACAATATATTATTGTAGCAAAGTAGCGTCAACATATTTAATTAACAATTAACAAAGAGCCAATGACAAACTTAAAACTGTGAATGCTGAATATATTTGCATTTCCATGCGCCAAATCTACTTTATACCGATAAATCCTATTGCTTGAGTACAAAGATAAATGCCATAAAAAGTGCATTATTTCCGCTTATTACAGCTAAATAATGCAACCAATCAACCAATAATGGAATTACAACGAATAGTTAGCATAATGCAACTGATACTACAACTGATAATGCTAAATAAAAATACTTTACTAGATAATATTAGCAAAGGGTTTGTGCGTGGTGGCATAAGGCATAATAATGCACACATGATGATGAAGAAATAATACGAATTCACAAGAAATCAGTGAAACCATGTAAAATGTCATGATCAAGTATCTGATGTTGAAGATTCCATGTGTGGACTCGACGCAACAAGCTAAAAATTGTAAGGTAAAGTTGTAATAATTCATTTCGAAATTGTCTCCTGTTTTAAACACGATTAAATAGGCCTTGGCGCCGTGTTAGGTTAGGTAATGTCTAGATTCGCGATAATTAAGTTTACTAAATGAAAAAGAGACCTTGGCGAGTATTCAACTAGCCATTGGGGAATACTGGCAAAGTTGTCATGCATCAAGATCAGCATTACATTCATTTGATGGTTAGATCAGAATCGAACATTTGGAGTGGCTCACACCGAACTACCTTAGGTTGCATTATACCCAGACGACAAAATATACCTATCGTTGTTTTCGATTAGGTATTAACAGAAGACCTTGGCCATTCTCGACCCGACCCTCGAGCTTAATCCCTTCTGATAAGACCCTTTTAAAGACCATTTTTTGACCGTACCCCTATTGTTTTAAAAAGGATC